>DWNE01004474.1:0-15133 GCA_018249875.1 Cecropterus toxeus
GGCCGCGCCGCCGCCGCAGCCGGCCCAGGCGCAGCGCGCGCGCGCCCCGGTGCCGCCGGAGGAGCGCCGCTACCGGTTCGAGTACGTGGCGGAGGGCGGCAAGCTGGCGGCGCGCGCGCGGCTCAAGCCGCACCCGTACCTGCCGGCGGAGGCCCTGGACTGTGATATCGCGCGCGCGCTGCCGCCCGCCGCGCACTACGAGCGCTTCGACAAGCGCGCGCTGCAGCAGCTGCCGATCTACATGTAGCCGGGGCCGACTCTGTGATGTTTCGTTGTAATTAGTTAGTGTGATAAGTGCCGCGTAGCGCGACCGCGCGCGCGAAGGACCCGAATACCAAATAGTACCTATGTACGTTGATATCGTTTAAACGTTGATTTATGTGTTGTTGTGCCGGACGATGAGACGCGCCGAGCGTCCCGCGCGGAACGCCGAAGCCCACCAACGAAAGTATTTATTCGCAGACGCAGTAATCGATGCTTCATGATAAATTATTGTACCGTTGCTGATTCGTTGCGTATTTCTGTATAAGATATCATATCGATAATTATATGTTCAAAAATTGTATTATAATGAATATGTACCTATAGAGTAAAAAATGAAAGTGAGAAAAATATTACGAATAAAACTAGAAATAGTTATGTTTTCGATTAGGTGACGTGTTCTAGAACAGTCCCGAGTGGTATCTAGAGACGTACTCTATTCTCATTTTGTAAGCAGTTATGTTTGTTAAAATTATATATAAAAAGTCCTCTCATGAATAGTCTGATTAACAAATATTCGGCATGTAAAAGTCTTTATAAAACGCTTACTTAGCATATCATAGTATTATATTGTGTCATAGTCCAATGCCAAAAATATAACTATCTTTTTACAAAAATCCCTAAAGCATCGTTTTATTTACCCTCGCGTGCGTGCCGGCGCCGGCGACCTGTGCGTGTGTGCGACGCGAGACTTGCGAGTGTGTCAGACCCAGTGCTCGTGATGCTCTAGTGCTCCTTGGATGCCTTTGGATTGTCGGATTGTGTACCCATCCACGTACAACCACTACCAGTAAGTATGGCTCTCCGAGACGCCTGCAGGCTTAGCGCTGACTGATATGTTCACTTTACCTAGGGCAATACACTTCTATCGTGTCCACTGTCGACAGATGTTTGAAGTAGGTGTTGCGAGTTGGTGTTTGTTTGCGATGCGACAGTTACTATCAAACATTTGAGAGATAAACAAAAATGATACGAATAAGTCCTGGTGTAACTTAGTACAGTTCCTTCAAGCCAATAAGTAATCAATATAAGTTGTAAAAAATGTAAATAAGGCAAAACTAGTGATGTTCCTATACACTATCGATATAAGTATGTCCAGATCTAAATGTAAAATGCAAATATTGCATGTTTCTTATAAAGCAATTACTTGTAACGAAGGCTTGTTATAAAAATTAATGGTTCACCATCAGTCAGATAGATTATGAATAATGATTTGACCGTCCGCTGGCTTTATGCTCGCTACGACGAATAGCCAACCTATCATCATTCAAGGCTCGTGGCCCACCGGATAATGTAGTAATCGTTAAAAGCATGTAAATGGCCGGTTATCAATAACATGGCCATTAGCAAAATACACAATTCAAGGAATAAATTCCTCAACATTGTAAGCATAAAACGTGTTTCGCACTCAAAACTGTTATTGAACGATTTCCGTGTTCCTATTGAGGTAGTTAATACAGTATCTGTTTCCTCAGTTATTGCCAATGTTAATATTAAATCCAACTTAAATGCAGTCCATGTAAAATGAAAGTTCTCTCGATTCAAAATTAAAATTGTGTACCTACGTTTTTAAATCGCTGTACGCACCTTAAGTCTTAAGATGAACAAACTGGTTGATAATAAATAACCCGTACAGCGCTAATGATAATAAATTACTCATATATAGAAAAAAGTTCTTAAGCGAATCCTCTTGATAATGACTAATAATACAGTAATTGCGTATACTTATGAGAAATTATATATTTTGTATTTTAATATATAGTTAATTGTTTTGATTCAACGCAACATAGCGGACAATAACATTAATTAAAAGACAATACTATTTCACGGTAATTGGACATAATGTGAACAATTCAGGATTGTTTTCTACAACTGAATAAAGAGGACTACTAACTGACTGATATCTATGCTTTTAGTAAAAATCTAGTCCATATTAGTTGTTTATACAAGCAGTATTAGTTGACGTGATAATTGCTATATATTCTGTAATATAATCATTATTGTTTACTTACCAAAAAGTGACAATGTTCAAAGTTGCTTTTAAATAAGACACATTTTTTACAATTCCTAATACGTTGACTAATACTTAATTGAGGGTTTTTTATTTTAATAATTTCATCAGTAATCATGTCATGAGTGTTTTAAAGCATTCCTATGATACGAAATTAACAATTATCTTTGTTAGTTTTGAATCCACAGTAACTAAATAAAAATACTGCCAATAAGCGTAGTTTTGAAAGCGTAAAAATTATTTCCTTACATGTATTATAGTTTCTTAGAGTTAATTATGTAAATTCTTAGAGCTAAAATGTAAGAGCTTGTATATTAGAATTGATATGATATTTATCAAAATAAATCTGATCATTAAATCTTTATGAATCAGTTAACCTTTAAACCTCTTTTATTTGTACTATGATATTTCTGTGACATATATTATTCATGACACAAACAAATCAAATGCGAGAGAAATCTTGAAAGTTTTTCAAATTACATTTTACAATATATGTTTTTATTATCAATAAGTAACTGTAGATTATACAGATTTCCCAATTTTCGCAATATTGTAATTTTTTTAAAGTGTAAAGTATAAAATATATATTTTAACATCTTTAATTCCTAACACATGATATTTTACGAACACAAAGTTACCAAAAACAGGATCTAATCTTGAGAAATAACTTGGGCTGAAGTAATGGTAAGCTTGGACCGTCGTTAATCTGGCGGGCTCGGGTATCTGAAACTTAAATAGCGGAGTAAAGTATCGGATGGCTTTGTGTGGGCTCGAATAACTCTTGCTTAAGACGATATCGATGTGATACGATCGTTTGTTAGTTGGTATCTATTTCGCAATTGGAAGAACATTACGAAACTGGACTATTTTGAATTCAATCAAGAGAAGTGGTATGTCAGAAAATACTGGCGAGCTTTGCTGAAGTGACATGATACTGTTGATGGAAATGATGTATTACGATAACTATATCTCCTTGTCAGCAAGACATTTGATAAGTTTATTGTTCTTTGTCTTGTATCAGAAGATCATACGACTCACGTATTTCTATTATACATAATCCATCTTGTTATCCAACTTCAATTCACTATTTGTTATCAAAAATCAGATCACGGTATCGTGGTTTTGTATAACTTTCTTTGTGTAAAATAATAAGGCATTCGTCTGATAATCACAATAAAGCCCCTAAGAAAACAGTAATTGCAGTTTCGGTTCTTGTAAGAAGATTAAAATTTGAAGCAACTTATCTGTCCATACAAATCACATCTATTGTTCTACTATGTTACAGCGCCTCCAAAACATCTATCGAACAAAAGGCTAACAACTCATTCAAGCTATGTTTCATTTTCTATTTGAAAGGCACTTATACACAATGAGTCGTGAATAATCCACAATGAGTGTTGGGAAAGAGATTGTTAGTAGTGAATCGTTGTTCGGGGAAATAAGACTTCAAACGGAGTCATTACAATAAAACGTAGATTATTTTGATTCGTTACATGCAGAGAAGCGTCTAGGCAATTATCCGTAGCGAAGCTAATTAAGACGCCGAATGGATTTGAGTTGCACGCATCGCCTCAGTGGGAACCGCGGTCACGGGGCGAGCGGCAAATCGACCATTAGCTCAGCACGCACGCTCGCCAGTGCACTCCATTATCCGACAACCGACATCACAGCCAGCGACGGCGGTAAATTAGCATCCACGTAATAAACACGAAATAAACATCGAGACTAATGGATGATTGCCGCTTCTTCCCGCCCGCTGCGCACTCAACCTTCTCCGGCACGTTTTACTGCTGCATTATTTCTCCAGGCTTTATGCCTCGTCATAAGAGAAAAACGAAATAATTCCCCACCACGGCGAGGGGCCGAATTAAAGCCGTATTTATTTTATCTTCGTTGCTATCATAAAAAGTTTATTGTTACTTTTTACGGCTTTGATATTGCCTCTACCCAGGTTCGTAGTGCTTACCCGTCTCACGCCAAGAATTCTGCAAGTACTACAAATGAATTCATGTGACTTCCAAAACGAACTCCGTTAGATAATCACATGTAGCGATCGTATTATGTTACACACTTAGTGCTATCGCTGCAATTAAAACCTGTCACGACTTATCACTGCAAGTACACGAGGAATAATATGGAAATTTAATATTAGTAACGTAATACATTTATAGCAGTCAGGACTCTGTTTAAGTAACTAAGTCGCAATTAATTAGTGTACAGCGTAATATCCTAAAGAATTTAATGACCGCACCGGCTCAGTTATTAAGGCAACTCGGGCCGTCTCACGGTATTAAAGTCTCAGTAATATAAATGGCGGCACTAAAATCATGTATGTAACGGTAATCACTAGTATTTGCGAAGAATAATGAGCTTGAGATAAGTCGGGACGCACTCGCGAGAGGCAATATGAATAATGGTCGCAAAAATGTAATGGCCTCCTTCGTCACGGTCTGATAACGTCGCTTTACGATCAAAGTAGCAATTCCGTAATTACCGGCTTCCTCGGAACGCGGCGTGACTCCGTCAGCAGTTACGGCTAAACGCTAGTTGTTGGAATGAAATAAAGTAGAGAGTTCGTCCGAGTTCGATTCCCGAAACGCAAGTATAATTTATTGTCAGTATTATCTCTCGTAAAACGAAAACCCAATTTATGTACGCCCGCGCCCGCCGCCCGCCGTCATAAAACATAATATTATCGACATCGCCTCCTCCCTAGGCGATCACGAAACTAAGCAAGCATCGGCCATTTTAAGTGCCGAACTTGACAGGCGTCGGTCCCGGGCCCTCTATCCTTTTCTAGTCTTTTTGAAAGTTACTAGTGTGACAGGGACGGAAGAGGGGAGCGGAACTCTTTCATGTTTCGTTCGCAAAGGAGCGTTCTGCGTGATTTCAGATACGTTATAAATAAATACGCACAGTAAATAACTCAACGGCGGGCGTATCTACTATATTTACTGAATTCCTCCGGTGTTATCTGAAGCGGTTGGCGTAAGTTAAACCGATGGTTTGAACAGCGGGCTATCTACGGATTGCCGAGGAATAAATAACCCGCTCACAGTAGGTATTTTCTGCTGCTATCTCTGTATCAACATTAGCATTAACATCGATTTGGGACACTGATGAATGAGATTTAAATCCGTAGACCACTTTTTTATACTACGCTTAGTATACTAAATAGTGATTTATTCGAGGTATGATTCAGTGATAGATAATCTTATGGTACATATTACATATATCGAAAAAGATCCGGTTATAGATTAAGAAGCAGCTATTCCGATTTCAAAGTAATCATGTTAGTAACGAATCTTCACTGTTTTGTAATGTTATTTTGCAACGAAACCAGTAGTAAGTAGTGGCACAATAAATTTCTATGAAGAACTAGCAACTACGATTTATAGGCATTTGATAGTGGAAACTTTGATTGAACGCAACGGCCTATTCATAGCGACAGTAAACGGCCCGTCAAACTAATTGACCTAAATATATCGATCACGGATGCACACCGTGCTCTGATAACACGTGTGACGCCGTCGCTAACTCAGCTCTATGAACAGACACTAACATTTTTTTTTAATTTTTTAGGCTAATTAGCATAAAAAATAGAAATGAATAATAAGGTTAAGTATTTCATTCGACATTAACTCATTACTTTTTAAAGTAAACCCATTCTTAATTCAAGATTAATTGACACTTATCTAAAATATATACAGCTATCTAAAACAAAACAATAAAAGTATAAAACCTTTTAATTCCATTAAAAAGGATCGTCTCCATTGTAACAATAGCGTGAAAGAACGAAGATGGCGGCCGGAGTGTTTGGCAGTCGCGACCTACTGCGATCAGCTGATTGGCGCGCGTGTGTGTGTGCGGGGGCGCGGCGTGCACGGACAGCGTGCTCACAGGCGCGCTGATAACGATACTAGGGCTGTCTCTACACCGATATAACTAATCCTATTTTAAGATTGTTTCAGATAAAATATTGCAATTAATGTTTTCTGTTATCTGAATTGGATCATTTCGCTTTGAAGTACAAACGCTATTTGAGGAAAATGATCACTGTAAATATTTTTTGTACTTACCTATTTTTTATGCACTTAACAGATTGTCAGGGGAATTAAATGTCTTCAGTGACTATTTTCGTGTCGATTGAAGTTATGGTTGGGGTGCATAATTTCGATATGGCACGCAAGTATACATATGTATATAAATACCTATATAATTAGGTATATACTTTGGTTTTGGCAAAATTTATTAATGTGCCGTAAAGTTTTTATTATCTAAAACTAAATGTTTCTACCTAATAAAACTTTAAATTTGTAAGTACTATTATAATTAAAAGTAGCAAGAATTTTATATGTGAAGCCTTCTATATGAATAAAATTATGTTAACAGTCTTCTATATAAATTAAATTTGTTATTATTACGTGCTTATAATTAAATCGTTAGATTTCAACACGAATTCAAAGAAGAATTACATCACCAATAGAAAACAATCAAGAACGTGATTATCATTATAATTTATTATCACAGTTCACGAGTATCAAATATGACTATTAATTTGATATGGAATAGTTTTATCTCTTTCATTATAAAGAATATTTTGTAATAAAAAATAAAATGACGATGTCTTATCTCGTATATTAATTAAAGTGTTCAAAGTGTTTATACCCGTTACTAGGTATAGGTACTTTACAGTTTCGCAATGAACGAGTTCGCCGCGCGGCTTCGCTTTCATCATTAACGTACGCACGGGTTGTACGGGTTTGCCTGACTTTCCAAAAATAAAGTAATGTTAAACTTTACGCAATTAGGATCCGTCAAATTCATCTTATTTCAATTCAAATTAATCTTATTCCCGTCAAATTCGTCCTTTCGGGAATCGTTACATTTTTTAACAATAGATTTACATAGGTTGCATTAGATAACTTTCACTATTTGTTATTTTGAGACATAAGCGCATGAATTGTTTCAAATATTGAATTTAACAATAATACGAATTTGACTGATGTGACGTAAATCTTGTTACTTATATTATAAATGCCAAGTTTGTAAAGATATTTGGGTTTTGTTACTCTTTATACATACACTCTATATTTGTTACTCTATAATATATTAATATTTATTAATAATATTATTTATATTTTTATATATAATATATTAATATTTTTTTATTACTCTATAATTAATTATAATTTTTACCGTGGAACATGACTAAAGCGGGCGGAGCCGGGAGAAAAAGCTAATGTGTAAAATATAAATTATTTTAATTATCAATGTGAGTATTTATGATAGTTAATATTTCTTATTACTTTTTTCTGTACCTATATTATTTATTGATTATAAACACTAGATTGTAATAAAGCTTGTGAAAAGAAATGAAGACCCGACTACTCTCCAGTCAACTGCCAACCATAGCCGCGGGCGGTAATTGAAGACCGCTCTTGAGCCGTTCCGCTCAGCTGTCTATTGTGCTGAAGAATGAGCGGTTTGTACAAATGAGCTATTGAGAACTTGGGCCACGCTGCGATAATTTCGTTTTAAGTCTCATTACGTTAATCAAACGCTTTACGATGTAATTTTAGGCCTTTGATCGATGTGAAAGGTTTTGGTAAAATACTTTTTGTGTACTTAATGAGAGTAACAAATGCATTTCAACTGATAAGTAATCACCGTCGTCTATAAAATCTGTAATCAACGCCTAAAAGAACAGGAAATTTACTTAATCAATAAGTACGTTGGTACATGACAATTATATATTTACTAGACTAGACATTTGTCCCGGTTTCACCTGCGTTTTAAAATGTAACATAACTTTAAAATAAAATATTTTTTGACAGAGACAAACTTAATGATATAAAGACAAAAGTTAGCTAAAGATAGTGCTCATAAATACATTATCAATTCTGTTAATTATAATCAAAAGTTTTGGTTTAAATCGACTCTAAATACAACACAATAAATCAAAAAAATGCACTTACCACTACGCACTTTGTACAGTACAATTTATTGAAGTCTTATATTTATACTAATATTATAAAGCAGTAGAGTTTGTTTGGTTCAACGCGGTAATCTCAGAAACTACTTGTTCAAATTGAAGAAGTATTTTTGTATTGAATAGTACATTTATTAAGGAAGGCTATAGGCTATATTATAACATATATGTTTGTTTGTTCTTTTTTATGAATTCGGGGGTGAAACCGCTTGGCGCAGCTAGTATACTATATTTTGACTACTGATTTTTATGAAATGGAAAAAGCCAATAAGTACCTATTTATACACGCATGCTAATAATGGTTACTCAGTTCCAAACACGAGCGGAGTTCTGCTTCAGATGGGTCGCAGATGCTACTCCAAAAGATGAAATTCTCGTTACAATACAAATACATCATAATTATCGTATATTTACAGTATAATTATCGTATCGTGTTCCTGTTAGAATAAGAACTACCTCAAAATTAAGCAAAAGAAAAAATACACTTTACGAGCTTCCATTCCGCCTTATGATTATGATGACTACACCGGACTCTCAATCATCCGTTGAGTCACGCTGCTCTTTTTAAGGCTTGGTTATTTTAGTGAGCGTCAGTCACGTTGCTAGCTTCGGCCGTGACTTCTATGCTGACTGCAATGTACTTGGTAAATATTTTTGACTCGTCAACACAATACTGTCTCACTGATGGACACAGGTCTCAATCAGAGGAGATGAGGCCATAGTCCACCGAGGCCGTAGACTTTATACACTTTGTAGTTTTTCAGAAATTCTTAGGCGTTTAGATGTCCTCACGACGGTTTCCTTTACCGTCATAGCAAGTGATAATTTATTTTTTAATAGTCATGACTTGCTGTCTAATTAACTACATACGAAGTAAGTTCTGTGTCTGTATTTTAGTACTTTACTTCCTCTTCTAGGATAATCATTGGGTATGAAACCTAGCAAAGTCATCTGTGTACGGTTACAGAAAATTCTATCTATCTCCAGGGTATCCAGGGTATCCAGGGTAAATCCTTATACACTGCCGGGGACCGTAGTGTATGCGTTTGTATTTTATACAAATATCTAGTTCTGTGTATATTATAACCGTACAATAGACACTATATGCAAGATCCGTACCATCAAGAGACCTCGATATGTAGTGTAGATATATTGTCGATATCGATATTATATTCATATATTCTGATACTCTTTTATACAACACGACAAGCAAATAACGTTTCATTATAACTTATTAGCAGCGATTTATCTTTACATATTTGATCGACTGGCATTGTAAATCGTTAATAAGATTTAGATTTAATCTAACAAGTAGCCATTGTTTTGTTTGCGGTAAAGTAATGAGAACTCGCTCCGTGTAATGAGATTCGGACTTACAATATTGTTTTTAATCGAGTTCTTTACTAATCGTTTATTTATGAACCGTGGTTCAATAACTATTATGTATTTACATTATTGCAAATACGGCTTTTGTTATTTAAAATTTTAAACATGCTCGGCTTGTGAAATTGTTGTAACGCGTTGGAATTTGATACGCAATTATTATGTATGTAGCATTAAACGAATAAATAAAGAATTCTATTTAAATAAATTATTTTAATCTGTGTATAAAATAACCGTTTAAAATCGTATACAATAATAAAATGTTATGACACATATATTTTTTTCTAAACACCTATTAATATGTTACCGTTGCCGTGAAAATATAAAAACGCAATGTTTAAAATGTACACCAAAATTTTTATACGTATGTACTTAAATAACTTCGAATTCCAATTCCAACATAACTATTGCGCATAAGTATTTACTGAATTTTTCTAGCTGAAGTACTCGTGTTTCGTTTCGGGACATTTTATTTATTTATTTTATTAATAAGCAAATTAGTAGCAAACGAGCAAGCGGCTCACCTGATGGTAAGTGGTTAATGCCGCCCATGGTCATTTGTAAGCAACCTCATATAGAACAGAGGTTTTATATGAAGTCTATCACAGATGGGTTGCTACTCCCGAGGACTGAGATGGTACCCTCATATAAAAGTGAGCCGGCAACCACACCCTCCCACCGAAACGCAAGAACTGCTTCACGCTAGAAATAGGTTTGGCGGTGGTACTTCCCCGGTTGAAATACAATGGTTCTACCACCTGGCGAAAACATAAAAATAGTCGCCATTTTTAAATAGTGCTTAATATCGAAATCAAGAGCAGCCTATAACTTGAATAGGTAAATAAGGTACATCCATGCAATTTCATGAAAATCGAATTAGTTATTGTTACATGATTGAGTAACAAACCACCACCTCATTTTTTATATATGTATTTGAGGATAGATATAACAGTGTTATATTTTAATTACAATGTGTAAGAACGTCAAATTCATGTGTGTGCCTTCATCATAGCTATTAGCTAGCAACTTTCAACGCATTCTCACACGTCCGAGTGAAGCGTGAGTTATTGCGTATTATATCGACTTCCATGCGATTCTGGGCGCGTCACTAATCGCTGAGGAGAACGACTATTGTTATTGCTATCGCTGTGAATTATTGTAGTCTGTCGGAAAAAAATGCTATAATCGCGTTGTTATTGACGTTTATAAAGTTCTACGTAGAATCTAGATTAATTGACTAATTTACTCGCTTTCCCAGTTAGAAATAGGATATTATTGTACTATGTATATACAATACCATGCATACCAACAGAAAAATACAAACGTTGAACTACGAAATTGATCAATCGATGGATTCCGACATAGCTACGAGTTTTACTGGAAGTATTTATGACTTAAATCCTTTTGACCGTTAAGATGTAATAATATTTATTGATATCTATCGATCTGTAATGAAATGTATAAAATTAATAAATTTCTACATCTAACAGACAACGCAAACCTTAAAACGATGGGAATACTGTACCTACATGGTATTTTGAACAGGAGTTCCTTATATTTAATGAGTGAGAACTTTAGAAAATAAACTCTTTATGAAGGTTAAATGCTTGAATGCGGTTGAAGCTACTAACTCTAGTAGCTGGAATTTTAATTAGCAAGACAAGACCATGTCATCAATGGACTTAACACATGTCCGTATGAAGCATGCTATTGCGTACCGACTTCATCGCAATTCTGGACGCGTCACTAGCGCTGAGCGGAATAAATGACATTGCTATTGTAAACTGCTTGTAATAATCGTAAATTGATATCGGAGCCGTTTACAGAATTCCGTAAACATTTTATTGGTATCATCAGACTGTTAAAAGGAAATATATGATAACCTTAATGAATATACCTAAGTACGTATTTATATGAGACGAAGACAGAAAATTCGGAGTTTCGGCGAATATAACTGACTGTGCCCTAAAATCCAGTGTGGAACGTTGACGTCATACAGGTTGTTATCAAGGAAAGCATAGCTCGAAACACGTACACATTCTAAATATTTTTTAATGTAGTTTACAGTTTTGTGTATGAGCAGAATTCATTGCGAAAATATATCGGTCATATTATATTATAAATTTTCTAATATGCGCATATATTATTCTAGAGGTAGTTCTAGAGCCGAATATATCGCCAGGTGCGATTTGGGCTCGCGCACAAAAGATTCCGTACCATTATCTATAAAACACATTTTTTTAATGAAAATATTATTTTTCAAAATGATTTTTTATAGAAGTACCGGTAACATGTTTTAAGTAAAGCAGTTTAATCGATAATGTCATACATTTTGACGTACAATCGTTACTGAAACGAGATATGTATAACGCTTTTATTAATGGTAATGAGATTTGATTCGTACTTAATTATTTTAATCAAGTTGTAAAACTTAATGCGAAAAATTATGAAAATAAAAGTTCCGTGTCTCTGTGCATCACATATATTTGCGAAAGAAAAACGCTTTGAGGACTGAGAAATAATATAACTTTTAAGATATTTGTTTGCGTGGTTGACATCGCATCAAGCCGAAATAAATGGATTTATTTTAAACAATTTACAAAATACATTATTTTGCCCGTATTAGCCAATTAGTTTTTATTTAATTAAAACATGTAATTATTCAAAAGTTATTTTAATTTCATGTTAATTTAATGTTATATTTACAAACGCGGTGAAACTGCAAGGCACAGCCAGCAATATTTATATGAGAATGAAAAAAGTTATATTCATTATAATATTATGCAAATGATATAATTATAAAATTTTGTAGTAGCTGGTAATTAACGTGAATATCTGTTTTTATACATCTGGTAATTTAGTACCTTTTAAGTAAGTTATTTTTGCAAGTTACTGGAACTGAAATTAAATAAAATGTGATTATTTTGTAAAGGGCTATGAAAGCACTTACGAATTGTCAGTTATGTATGTATTTATTGTTACATTACCACCGGCTTAGAACACGACCTCAACAGAAAAGATTTGGCACGAAACTCAACGGGTTTGGCCTTTTTTACTATACTAAAACTTAATAATAGTTAATTAGTACTGAATTTTTTATTTCAGTAATGATACCGCAATAGGACGGTATTTGTGACTCGTATTTTTATTTGAACGGGAATCTTTGTCGTTTACTAAATCTGTTGGAACTTTCTTATAGTATGAAAATAGTGTATTATCTTCAGACTTCATTGGTCTCACCAAAAGTTGGCCACAGACGTGGTGCTACCCTGACTTCTAAGTTCCCTGTTTTTCTTCATTTTTTTCGAAATTTCGAATTTCGAAATTTTCGATTTTATTCTCATGGTAATTTGAGCAAAGTATATGTAGACCTAGATTTCTTCGTTGTAGACCTTTAGCTGGTCAATATTTCGAGTAGCATCTAGGTTTCTAAGTTAGAAATGATGAAGATTATCGTGGGGGTTCATGTGGGGTGAGCAAGCAGGTACCGAACGATTTTTAATTCACATTCTACGTGATCTTAACGAGACGCGTGCACGAGTAATGTCGATAAGAGTGTAAAACCTCATAATTGTTTATAAACTGCGCCCGCGACGTAAACGTGACGATTACGCATACGCCGATAAAATTGTTCCTGGTTGAGATATAGATGACTGGTGGTATATTTAAGACGTTTAATAATTCAACCTGTTTTTTATCTTTGCCTCCGAATCTTACACTTACCTACACTTATAACTAAATCCAAATATATCTACCAAAATTCTTGTTTAAGACTAATCATGTCTATATGATGTTGCAATCTCTGAAGATTAATTTTAAGAGCTTAATATACGGCTTTACAGCTAAAGGTTAATTAGAAGATTGGCAATGCTACAATAGATATAGGTATGGTGTTGTTGTTGTCTAATTAAGTACAATTAAAGTTTCATTCATCCGCCCACACTGTTGTAGCTTAAAGTCCGTAGCATTTCTATGGAAAAATCCCGGCGCTGTAACAGTAAACAAATCAATGGCCATCCCAATAAGGTACTTGTAGACGACATTGATCAGATCCAGTCACGTGGCCGCCCTCATGTTTGCTGAATTATGGAACTGGAGTTATGGTTTGGCTATTGTTACGATAATAAAAAAATGTTACGTATTTTACGAAACTTTACAATGTAAAATGTAATATGATGCCACGTTGTTATTAAAAAAATCTTACTTAGAAAGTTTTATTTCCACAATGAGTCTCCCTGAATTTATTTTTGGGGACAAAGTTTCTTAATTCTTCGTTAATGTTTAAGTTGCATATTGTAGATCTCTTGGAAAAAAAAATAAAGCTACTCGTCACCTTAACCACAC
This sequence comes from Cecropterus toxeus, assembly GCA_018249875.1. Classification (NCBI taxonomy): domain Eukaryota; kingdom Metazoa; phylum Arthropoda; class Insecta; order Lepidoptera; family Hesperiidae; genus Cecropterus; species Cecropterus toxeus. The sequence goes on from DWNE01004474.1 coordinate 13,992, forward strand.
CAGGATCACGGGACAACGCTGCAAGCATCATTCTCTTACCTGGGGTCCAAGAAACGGCAAACGACACATTTCTGAATTTGCGGAATTTGCTGAAATTCGCTTAACGCTGACGCTCCAAGCGTTTCTTGATCTTCCTATTGGATAGAGGGCCAGCAATGTACATACTTATATTAAGTGTTACATACTTATATTATAAATCCCAAAGTTTGTGAGGATGTATGGAAGTTTGTAACTATGTCACGCAAAACATACTGGTCAAATTTCGCTGAAATTTGGGACATACAGAGTTTATAATCTAGATTAACATACATGATACCTACTCATTATAGTGGTGACCGAAGTGACCGACCATGACCGTAGCGGGCGGACCGGCGGGAATAAGCTAGTAGACAACCAGCAATAAGTAGTTTTATGTGCGCGTTCACCATATAGGTCTTCAATAAACTAGATTAAGCTCGTGTAATCCCATCTGCCGCTCAAAAGGATTTTGTGCTATCCGCCATCTGGCTATCCTCAATTCAGTTACGCCATGATTATACTGGAAACGGCTTGTGTTGGACTTTTTATAATGTAATGTGATCTACTAATAATATGCGAAGTTAGTTTGTTTGTGCTAACGCAAAATTTTATGTTGTGTAAGTTATGCAGGATAAATGATAGCTCAACAGGAAAATTCGTGGAGATATTTTACATCGTTTAATAGAAATAGTGTAATTTTAGTGTAATCGTATGACTATTTATATGGCTCTCCTGTTTGCTGAAAGGCTTTCACGAAAATATGCCAGAAATTGTCTTCGAGAAAGTTCAGTAGGTATCTACTTTTAAAAAGCTGTTATAGAAAACGAATACAAATTGTTATGTAGTATAATATTGAGCAATGTCTTAATTATGAGATTAACTCGTGATCCATAAACAATTGAAAATTCAATTTCAAAAGCTGTTATACAAAGTAAGAAAAAAGATTAAAAACATTTACACTTCAATACTAACTAATGTCTAAATTATGATATTAAAAATCATAGTCTAGAACGGTAGATAATGATTCGAACTTCATGATGTATCGAGTAGGGAATGCAAATCTCGCGAGATTGGGGCTCAAGCGAGATCTCGCGAGTTTATGAATATCAATACTGCGAGATCTC
>DWNE01004475.1:0-15133 GCA_018249875.1 Cecropterus toxeus
GAGAAGTGGGTTAAATTAAGCTTGCAAGATTTGACCCAAACATACATACAAACATTGCAAGTTAAATAAAAGCTTTTAAATAAATAAAAGGCTATTCGTGCAAAGTAACAATATGAGGGGACAATCAGGTATGATCGTTTTTAGAAACAACACTTATTCTATTTGGAGTTGGAGTTGAAATAAAAAGATGACAGACACACGGACAGACAGACAGCCGGACAGACGGCCAGACGCTAGCGGAGTCTAAAAAGCATTTCTAAGTATTTTTGGTGCCGTTATCTTCATTTTCCTTAATCCTACAGGAGTTAGCGGGTTATATCTAGATATGGTGTATCAGTCAGATATTCAGCCCAGACGGGTCTGGCTCGTTCGGCGAATTGATTTCGCAGCGAGATACCGAAAAACTCTATGATTGAAGCGGGAATAACCTTTTTATCGGCCGTTACTGGCAGATATCAGAAATAGGGTTGCCACCTTTTAGCAATAAAAGTAAATTACAATTAAATATATTTAAGACAGAAAAAAGTACGTAGTTTTAAAATAAAGTATAATAAAAATAAATTGCACCGGGCACAATATCTTAAAAATTAATAAATAAATAAAGAAAGTTTTTTTATTAATTTTACATGCACGTGTACATCTATAGGCTGAAATATTAATATGCCATGAGCAGTAAGGTCCGTTTTGGCTTGAGACAAGTTTTATGATGGAGAAAATGGAATGAAGTGGGATAAAAAAGGTGACATCTAGACACTTTTTGAAATCTGTTTCTGCAATTTATTGACAAAAGAAGACAAAATCTAATTTTTCTACCACCCACTAAGTAAGTTGGCCATAGAAACCTTGTTATAATATGTTTGATGTTTTTTTAAAGTGATACTTCTTTAGAAACACTGTTATTTGAAACTCGATGAAAAAAGGATCGTTATGAAAGCTGTTATTGGAGCAACAAATAGATGGCATCGCAACCCATTCTGAATCACGCTAACGATTTTATTTCGGAACTTATTTAAGACTTCAAGTTTAATATGTCCGAAATAGTAATTATTAAGTTTCATTTCTGCTGTGTGTGATTTTCACAAACATAGGTATATGTTTATTTTAAATTAAATCCCAGATAGATAATTAATTATTATTGCTTACTTTATAAATTAAAGACAGCTACCCCAAATAAGGTAAAATACTTTTGTATAATATTTAGTGCACAAAGCGCTGCGCTAAATTATTACGTCTAACTTTTGGTGTAGGAATGGGACCGTAAAAAGAGGAGAGAGATACGCGTTCGGTATCAAAATAGGCACTTTACTCGAATAAATAAATAAAAAGGGTTAAAAATACATTTGTCATAAAAAACACGTACTTGTTGTCATAGACAATTACAAACAAGAAAAATTAATCATTATAAAATATGTTACCTAAATACAATAGTAATTACACTCAATACAGGAATATAACAAACACTAATATAATAGACATTTGAAATATTGGTAAATATAGTAATAAATCATGAAGTGACGATCTAAGAGAACCGCCACAAGTACAAGTGACAACCCTAAAGCACCTTGATCGCGTGCCACGTGGTTTATCAATCAATATTTTATACTGTCAGAGGATTACGCTGATGCTAACATCATAATGGAGTATTTGGCGAAAAAAGAACCGCTAAAGAAAGCGGGATTACGCGAACAACTGATTAGAGATATTGCAAGCAGGCGACAACGCTGATTAGTATGTGCCAGATCTACTATATGACTGCGATTTGAACGATTTCAGGGGGAGGCCTTGATTGTACTTTATATTTACTGTGTACTAAGATAATAAATATTGCCTTGTTATTTTCAGTTTTATTATTTTTAGATATTACTAGTTGATGAACTCGTGCTTCGCTACGGGACGTAACATTGTTGCCATCTTTAAATTGTGCAAAATATAGAAATAAAAAGTAGCCTGTAAATAGTGGCATAGCGTGGTCTTAGCTGGGGCGGAAGCTGACCTCGCCACCCATTGACAAATTTTAGTCGACAAAACAAAAAAAACGATAATATGTAACCAAAAAAAACGAGAGTATCAAACATGACGACAAAAAGGACGACAATAAAAAAAACAACGACAATATATAACTTGACGACAAAAAAAACAAGGTTGCCAAGTCTTTTTTGCCGCCCCTCTAAATGTCCGCCCGGGGCGGACAGCCCTCCCCCCCCCCCACGCTACGCCACTGCCTGTAAGTTGACGTAAACAAGCTACAGCCATGTAAAATTTCATGTAAATCGAACCAGTGGTTCTTGAATTGAATAACAAACAAACACCATCTCATTTTTATATATTAACTAGTTGACGCGACGGACTTTGTCTTGTCTTAACATTTTGAATTGGAATTGGCAAGACTGACAATTGTGTTAAACGCCATAGGGATAGGTATTATTGTTTTGTTTATTTTTCGCGCAACTTTTCTATATTTCTTTTATAAGAGCCTTCTCCTGACAGGAACAAATACTCGCCTTATATCGGAAACTCGGAAACCACACCATTCCACCTTACGCAAGAACTATTGTGGCGATGGTACCTTCCCGCTCGACGTACACTGGTTCCACCACCTGGAAAACTGGACTACGTAGTGGTTCGCTGCTATATATACCCTTGACGACACGCGTGGCGGAGCGGTCACCATACCGGTCTGACACGCAGTGGGCCCGGGTTTGATCCCCGGCCAAACAAAAATGTGAAAGATTTTTATTCTGGGTCTGGATGTTTGTGTATTCGTCTTTGTGTGTCCATGGCATCCATGACACAGGAGAATATCCTAGTGTGGGGCTATGAGTGTAGAAAGCGTTTATATTAAAAATAATCGAAATCTTTTTAATCAAGTGCCAAAAAATGGGTTGACGATGAAATAAACTGATTACCACAAGAGGTCAGTTCAGTAATATTTTTATAACAAATAAAAACAGGAATTATAAGATAGATAAAATGGTGTTTTCTTTATAAGTCTGAAATAATCACCGAATATACAGTCTACCTGATGGTTTCCGTAGTTACTGCCGCCCATGGACATCTGTAAGTCACTCTACATTGGTTCTATCGGAACGGAGTTATTGCTATTCAGTCGGATCTATTGAAAGTCAATCGCAGAGGTGTTTCCGAGGACTAAGATGATGGCCTCATATAAATGTGAGCCGGCAACCACACCCTTCCACTGTAATCTACTGTACGTTGGAAATAGGTGTGCCTATGGGATCTCCCCATCGTTTTATCACTTTGTTTATGGTTATAATCCAATTACCTTGCATGATGACGAATTTGATTATGTGCACGCGTTGATGATAGTGTATGATGACGTGATGTCGTTAATAATTGATAATTAGTAGTCCGTGCCTGATAATCTTATTCAGTGCGGACGCGCGTTGCTTGATAATTTTTGGTAGCTTTAATTTTTACAGGTTTTTTTTTATATCAAATTTTTCTTGTTTTCTGTGATGCAACATGATGATGTTGATGATATATGTTATTTGTAGTACCTACTTATTTTCCCCCTTTCACTTTAAGCACTTGGTTTTGGCTTTCATAACAATTTATTAAATTTCACAAGGATTTCCGTTTCTGTAAAGTACACAATAATGCATCAATATTGTCAATTCGGCCAAATTTTAATTAAACGGCAATGCACGCTTGAGATTCGAATCCCGCCCTTTCAGTGCTAGAGGCTATAATTAATCCTACTAGTCCAGTGTTTTTCTACCTGTGAAACGCGGCCCCCTGGGGTTCACCATGCCTATGGAGAGTTCGCGAGAAGTCGAGAGAACTAGATACTTCAGTAAAAAAAAAAACAAAGGGGGTCGTACGATGGAGATTGAAAAACATTGTACTAGGCCATCACAAGTTTTACTGTAGATCTAGATTAAAAAATCCTAACTATTGGGGCCAATGATTGGACAAAAATAAAACGAAACGGTTTTAGTTAACGAGAAAACAAGCAGATGATTTACTTGTCCCTATCAGGAGTCCATTGTCCAAGAGTAACACGTATCTGTGACCTCCGACACCTGCGTAAGGGTGTTAAATACAACAATAATAATTAAAATACAAGATACAAATACACAATACAACTTTGCGTCGTTGTACGACTTTTACCGGACTGTGTATTTTTATTCATTTTATTTTATTACTTTGAAGCAGCAAACGAGCAAGCAGACCACCTGATGGTAAGTGGTTACTGCCGCCCATGGACATTTGTAAGCAACTACACACAGAACCTGGGTTCTATATGAAATCGACCACAGATGCGTTGTCCCTTTAAAGGATTGAGATGATCGCCTCATGTAAAAGTGAGCCGGCAACCACACCCTTCCACCTTACGCAAGAACTGCTTCACGCTAGAAATAGGTGTGGCGGTGGTACTTTCCCGGTCGAACTACACTGGTTCTACCACCAGCCTGTGTGAAGGGTGGAAACAAAAAAAAACAGAAACCGATTCCGACGGATTAGGCCGAATTTACGCTGTTAAACGGTGACGCGTGCAATTAATTAAGGAATAAATGAAGAAAACATTGATGATAGAAAAGTAAAATTATGGCAAAAAAGGGAATTGAATAACATGTAATTAATATTTTTAGTTACAAATTGTAAATCTGAGAGAAAAAAGTATGAGGCTATTGTAGCTTGTAATGAAAAAAAATTTAGGCGTTTCAACCTAAATAGGATACCTACTTACTATTACTTAATTTAGGAGATTATAACTATATAACAAACACACGTAAAGCTTTAATTTACGAATTGAAATTATACAGAATTCTTGAGAGAATTAAACATTATATTCAATATTAAGGGTAAAAGAACTCATAGTTCAACTCCTGAACTCCTTTCCTATCTAATAAATAAAATAATTGTTGTGATTTGGTTTGGAGAGAGAATACTTTCACTAGATGATCTAGAGTATGTCCTTCGGCGGCAGTGGCCACTAACCATCAACTGCAAGCTTTGTTTGTGTTTATGTTTTACTACTTATTTATATATTTTTTCATTCTGGTATAGAGCGGGTATACTAAAAGGCAGAGAATATATTATACATCTGAGACATAGATGCAGTACGATGCAGTGCTTTCAATGTTAAAATTATTATTATTGCTGTATATCATGTAATTAATAAACGTTATTATAGTTATCAAGATAATCTTTCTATACTCCTTAATAAATATTTATTCAAAAAATGTTTAGTAATTTAATTATAATAATAAGTTCTTCTAAAATTAAATAAAACGTTCACTTTGATATGGCCGATGAAAACCTTTACAACTGACGTTCGTTAACGCTAAGTCACTTCGGATAACTACGCAAGCATTACTGTAGTAAAGCATACATAGATAAAAAACTAAACACCCCCTGCGCGAGATAAACGTATGCGCCCGCGCATGTATATTAATCGGGGATGGTTCCGATATGGCCAGTCGCGTGCCGACCGCCGTCACCGCTGCACGTATGTGTCTCGATCTTTTGCCGTACTTCAATTGTTTACGCAGGAGGAACCTCGAAAATGATTCCGCGAGTGATCGTGTCGTTTATTCTAGTCAGTAGCATGGGGTTGTTAAGTTTAAGGGTGATGGGGGCGTGTGGGAACCACGCAAACGCTGAGCTCAGTGGGCCCGAAGTGACGAAGCCGAGGCTGGAGTTCGTGAAGCAGCAGATTTTGAAGAAGTTGAGGCTGAGCAAAAAGCCGGAGGTGGCGGTGCCGGTCAGCAGCCTGCCGATGCCGGTGGCGCAGGGAGCCATCATCAGCCCTGGGTCCGACCAGCCGGAACAGTTCGACGAATTCTACGGACGGACGGAGCAAAAGATTATTTTTCCTGTTGAAGGTAAGAATCTAAGCATTTTTTAAAGTAACTAGTGTGCTGAAAAATCAATATAATATTATTTATCAAGTAACGAAATGTATAAAGTTTCTAAGTTGAAATTTTAATATTTTTTAAGTGAGAAAGTTAAGTAACTTTTTATAAATAAAATTAAGTAGTTAGTTGTCAAAAGTAACTCTTCTTGAAGATACAAAATTTTCAAGTAAAAATAGTTATCCCAATTTTGAACTTTACAAATTGAATATTTTATCAGCCCAAATATGAGTGAAACTGTCCTTAAAATTATTTATCCAGGGTTTTAACCCAGTAAACATTCTACTTACATTTACTACTAACTAGATAGTGAACTTACTATAAGTCTTACAACTCCATACATCCATAAAATAGATAACTTAGGTCACTAAGGTCTTAAGGTTTCCTAGCATGACCTACCCTAATCCCGCACATTGTATATGCATTATACAATCGAATTATATCAATCGAATAATCGAAGTAACTAACCTAATTATCGAAATAATTTCAAATTTAATGTTCATGTTATATTTATTCAAAGTTTTAAAAATAAATGACACCTGCGTATAAACTTTCAGGCCTCAAAAAAATTTTAACTGAAAATTTAAAATTCTGTGTTCTGGACGTAAAACTTAAGACTTTGATTAATTTTAAAATAAATTGACAGTATAGAAATAACAGTATATATATATATTTCGAAGGGAAATATAGCATGCACTTTACGCATCATAGAAAAGAATAATCCTAAAAATAATATAATGTGGCATTTACAATACTTAGGTAGTTTATGTCTTTTAAATTTTAATGGAAACTATTATTAAAACTAGGTCGAAAGGCAAGAAGCCAAGGCCGTAAAATGCATTTAAAAAAAAGGGGAACTATTCAGAATTTCAGATCCCAAAAGTACAATAACGGTGTATTAGCAAAATTTACTGATGGTCAGATAAATAGTCATTTGATAGTGATTATTGTTCTATATACTAATTTTGATCCTTAAGTGATAAGCAGATAAAATGGCATTTTGTTAGAAAAAAACAGTGATTTTCTTATTCTTAAAATAAACCAAAGAAAGAAGGACTAAATAAAGCCAGAGGACTGATCTTATAATGTTAGCACTTTCGTTTTTAAGTACGGAACCTTAATTCTAAGTTAGCTGTAAAATAATATGAACGAAGATTTACCTGTAAAGTGAAGCTGACGCAACAATTGGGATTGGTATTTTTGAGAAGATATACGTAAAGATATTTAAAATAAATAATGTTAATTAGATAAAATAACTTAGGATCACTTGATTCTAATTCATTAGTACGGACCAAACATTTCCTTTCATACCATCAATTCCAAACAGTTCATAATTAATTAATTATTCTTACTAATATTATGAACGCGAAAGTTTGTGTTTGAATTTTTTCACGCAAAACTATTGATTGGATTTGAATGAAATTTGGCAGTTTAGGACCCGGATTAACATATCGCATGCTTAATGGAACACTGACTCATTAAGACATAAGTTAAAATGTAGTTGCGTACAAATGTAGGCTTCTGTTAGCGCCATCTATCGTCTACCATTTGAATTACGTTGAAATTACGATTAAGTTTATTCATCAACAAGTACGAAAAGGTCTCATTGCAAGATCTTCTTTTGCGATACCCCTAAAATAGTCTTTATTGAGTTAAGTTAGTATTCCAATAAGCATGCGATATATAATCCTTTGTACTGTGTTACATGGGCCGACCGGCCGAGCTGCGGGGACGTATAGTCAATAATTAGTTCATCAGCAAGATTGTTCCAATCTTAGACTCCATTGAAATATTCAAAATTAAACCGTATCTAGCATATTGAAACGTATTTATGACCATTTTTTGTACGAATTAGCAAATTTCACAGAATTATTAAAAACATTTTTGAGTCATATACTTATTCATCATACCTGTCAGGATATGAAATGGGATGCAGTCTGCCTAAAGTTTGATCACAGCTCATGAAAATAATAGTAATTTTAACAAATGAATTAAATTAGTAAGATCAATCTGTACATTTCTGGCCCATAAAACTACGTTGGACCCTACGTATTAGTTTGTTTTCCAAAAGAACTGTAATAAAGCCTTCTTCGTAAGTTCTGTGATTTTTTTTTATAAATATAAAGTAGCAAACGAGCAAGCAGCCCATCTGATGGTGAGTGGTTTCAGCCGCCCATGAACATTTGTAAGCAACTTCATATAGAACAGGGGTTCTACGGCAACCACACCCTTCCACCGAAACACAAGAACTGCTTCACGCTAGAAATAGGTGTGGCGGTGGTACTTTTCCGGTTGAACTACATTGGTTCTACCACCTGGTAAATCTAGAAATTGTCAGACAAAATCCGTTGATATGACAAACTGCTTGTTATGCGCAGTCAAACGAGTGAAAAATGAGTATGAGGTAAATTTTGTCCTAGATACTTATGTTATAAAACAAAAATTATCATGAAAACAAAACACCTAAATGCTAAACTGAAATTTGCATTCGAATATCCTGTTCTATAATAATTTATTTATTAATCTCTTTGCATCAATATAATAAGTTAATATAGTAAATTCATGTAATTGATATAAAAAACATATATTGATAATAAAAAACTCGTCTTTTCTCCATTTATTCTATTTAAAGGCGTTATTATTAAATTTAGCATTTGTATGTTTGGGCTGTGGGCTGTCACATAAATGGACAGACATAGATACGTTCCATTTCTCATTTGTTTCAATTCATTTCATAAAAACTTAAGAAGATTGATTAGTTATGATAATATGAACATCACGATTAAAACACTCCCCCTCGACGTGTTTCAGTCAGTCATTAATTGTGACAAATTAATAACTCAATTATCATTATATGGTGAATAAAAAATTGTATCGCGATTTTTTTATGTATATTGTAACAATAAAACCTGTAATTAACTCCCGTTTTTAACGACACACTTAATTATTAATTTTAAGTCATAGTGTTTTTAAAACAATAGTTTAGATAATTTTTACTAATTAACCTGTAAAAGTAATTAATGAGTGTTAGCTACACTCCTAACTAACTAACAATTAGAAATACTATTATTAGAAATAGTACTAGAAAGAAATCGTTACTAACATCCGGTTAATTTGTGAAATGGCGGCAGTAAGAATAATGCACTTATCACAGAGGCTCTCAAAGTTGTGAGTACCGCACAGTTTGAGAATCAATTATTTTTTAGGGAAACAATTTGGCATCTTCGGGCATTAAGTTGGTACAAACAAAAATATTAGGTGCTATGACAATTGTTAAACTTTTAGTGTTTAAATACATCATTTATAATAAATAAATTAATAATGAATATTTTTTAAGATCCTATCTAGACATTTTTACTGGCTTCGACAAAAGGAGAGTTAGAAAATATGGTTGTATAAGTCCATCTCTTTGGCACGCGCTACAGCCCGAACGGCTTGACTGATTGTGATGTACATATTATTAGAATCGTCGCAGTTTGCTAAAAGACAAAGGCTATATAATTTTGAAAATAGCATTTGCAAATTGAAATAAGTTGGGGGTTATTATCACGGCTACATCTGCATTAATGAAAGCTAGTAAATATAACATTCTAAAACGAACATAATTATCTTATACTTTTATTTCAGTTAAATTAAAAATATCATTGCATAAATCGTTTTAAGCAGTCAGTTGGCTTTTCTTGTTTTATTAATAATTAAATATTTCTAGTTCTATTTATTTCTTTACACTCGTAATTTTGTAACAATAATATTAAGCGCTGGCGCTTTCTAGGTTCTAGAGGACGCCGGTTAATAGGAGGTGTTTTAACTTAATCATCTTGGGTAGCAACTAGGGTTGTCAACTTTTTTCAGTAATTAAGTACATTGGCTTTAAAAGGTAAAAATAATATGGTACTATTCTTCTTTAAGGTATGGCCTTGGGTACGAAAAAAAGGGGAATGTAGTTAATCTCGTTATAAAATGAATATTTTAGGAAAGAATACTTACAATTAAACATTTTAGAATCCCAAATCCAAAATAAAGGATTTTCGCGTAATTTATTATTCTTGTAAATCATAAAGTACAATATTAGACCTTAAAGTACGGATATTACTGCTTTACGGTGAAAGATAACATCGTGTGGAAACCTGCACACCTGAGAGTTCTCTAAAACAGAGCGCTCAAAGATATGTGAAGTCTACTAATTTGCACTTGGCCAGCGCGGTGTACAATGGCCTAAACATTCTGAGCAGACCCGTGCCCAGCAGTGGGAAATAATGGGTTGACGATAGCATAGTAATAATGAACGTATTATGTCAAGTTCAAACACTTACTCCTTATAGTATTTATAATTAACGTTAATTATCTAGAAATGTGCTATTCGCATTACTTCCGCATGATAGTAAATTATTGCAGTAATATATAATGTCGTTACCCTTTTATATGTGTCAGTAACTATTTACTTTATAACTTAAACTTGTGGTTCTACATAGGATAAGCTACGCCACGCGGTTTCGCCGGTACATAACATTAAAACAAAGTAACAAAGTAATAAAAAACCGTAATAAAAAAAAAAAAACAAACGTAGAGTGATGTTATAGCATATATATATATATATATAGTCTTCCTCAACTTTTCAGTTTCATGGTATTCAAAATAAATATATAGATAGAATCTTATTTATTATTGAAGAAAATTGTCGTTGAATCTCTTCATAGGCTTTCAGTTAACCTCAGTAACTCTCAGGGTGCACGGACGTACGGGCCAGGCCTCCCTCACTTGTAGGCATATACAAGTAGTACATATACATGTAAGCATACAAATTACAAGCATATAAAATATATATAATCAAGTTTTAATATATTAATAGTGTAGATAATTATAGAAATGTATTGGTAGGCAACGGTGACTTTAATGATGCAATATAAAGCCGAGTTGCTAATATTTCGATACGGATCGAAATAGTAACATTACTAGCTGGAGTAGTCTTGCTTTGCTATGGAACGTGAAAATAGAGCAAAATATCGAAATTAAAAGTAGCATACGAGTTGACCAGGTTAATAAGTTTTTTCCGTGCAAAATTTCATGTAAATCGGACAACCGCTAATAGACACACAAACACACATCATCCTATTTTTTATATAAGTATAGATATAGATGTTGCTACGTAGTGCATAAACATACCACTCTGTCTTCCGGTGGAAATTTAAGGACTTTTTTGCAAGTAAGAATTAGCACGTTACCTGCCACCCATGAACGCCCACCACGTCATTATGGAAATGGATCTAACTGTTGCTATGATGCGTTGCCACTCACTAAGACTAAGATGATCGCTATATTCAGCCTGCATCTACACTCCTCAACCGAAACGCAAGAACTGCTTCACGCTAAAATAAGTGTGGCGAACCATTTTTGTTTGATTCCGTTGATGGGAAGTAATCTTGCAAAGGCATCTAGTGCAGTAATTAACACGGAAGTGGCTTCCAAGCAAATCTTTTCAAATTAGTCGAATATGAATCAGTTTCCTTTTTTTTTCTTTTATTGACAGGTAAATAAAAAATATACATTAATGTAGAGGGGCAATTGTTCAAAATAAAACTTAAATAAAACTAATAAATTAATAATAATTATTGGGTAATTACTTAGCTTTAAGCCTTTGCTTAAATCAGTAAACACAAAATATTTTCAATACTAATTTGATTTATAAATTTTACTTTTTTATTGTCAGTAAGAAGTGAAGAAACTCACTGTACATAGGTTGCATTTTCAAAATTCATATGCGATACAACCCTTTGCGTCCATACATACATGCATGTGTGTGAGGATGCTAATGGACAAAATAAGTATTGGCTGTCTGTGTCAACTATACAGATCCTAACTGCTTCTCTGGCTTACGTGACTTAGGACTTAGGCGATGTTGAACATCTATCTAGGTTAAGAATAGCAAATTTGAATATATAAAATTTTGGTGATAATGTCTGGAAGCAATCATGAAAGATTACGCGAGATAAGGCGATGTCCTTTTTCATATTAAATTTAGATTCCAGATTCTAAGCTCAAGTTAATTGAAAACTAAAAACGAATATTATTTAAGTGAAGAGAAAAATATAATTAAGATACAGTTGAAAATCAATAGAAATGAAGCTCTAGCACAATTCTAATGAAATAGAATTCACGAAATTTATTTCTATTCGTCAATAATGTATTAGGTTTAGTCAAAAGTAAAAAAAAAAAATACTAAAAAACAAAACGGTTATCTAAAGTATTAGTACATTATTTTATCTTAAATAATAAAAGCTGAGAAGAGGGAAGTACTAAACGGCTGAACAGATTTTGATGAAACATTAAAAACCCACTACAAAAAAACCGTACTTGAAAGTAAAAAAGATCCGTATTTAAATAGGACTTCCCGTTTAATAGCTATGTTGCCACAGACAAATATTCATCGACACATTACGGGGTAGAAAAATATTGTCTTTCAATAACATGAACTGCATGATCATTTAACAATAATCTTACAAAACTAACAAATGAACGCTAAAGGAATTCCGAACGTTTTACGATGCACATTTTTCACCAAATATCTACTGTCTCTAGTAAATATTTACAGTCCAAAGTGCGCTCGCTACTTTGGTAAATGAGCCAGTTAGCAATATTTCATTGACGTGTGACCACGCAGCTGACCCGTGCTGAGGGCAAAGTCCGTATAACATTCACCTGGTGAAGACTGGCGTTACGCCAAAGTCAGTGCACGCTGGATTTAACCGTGCAACAAAATGCACAAAAATATATAAATGATCTTAAATATGAATTAAATTGATTTAAGTTACTAGACAGTTAAAAAAGTTAAAAAAAAAAGAACTTGCTGAGATTTCTCGGTTGAGGTCGTGTTCCGATCCGGTGGTAGTGTAAGAAAAATATTGTAACTATTTGGAATTGCTCCCGTAGGCCTATGCAAAATAAAGACATTTCATTTCTCAAACAGACCTCAGAACTTCTCGAAAACAAAAACTTCACTACTTTTAAAGATCTAACCAACACTAGCAATATATTTTTTAATAAATAGGGATAATTTGATTTGTAGAAATAGCAGTAAGCATGCATTCCACCTGATGGTAAATAGCAACCGCCTTGGACATCTGTAATGAAGCGCAGATTGAATATTCTCAGAAGTCAGCCACAGAGGCCTTGCTACCCCTTAGGACTAAGTTGAAACGCCTCGTGTATCTCTAACACAGTAGCACTAAACGCTTAGGGAGACCAACAGGCAATGCCTCCGAATTCGTATTATAAAAGACGGAAGAAACCTTTCCTTAAATAAGACACTAAAATACATATTTTTTTTTCGCGTTTACATAAATATAGAGATAGTATGAGCACACTCGACCTCATGGACTCGAAATAAATAGACTTCGAGTCGACAAAAAGTCCTCGTTTGAAGTTTTTTTTTTCTTCTCTATGCTTAGAAGAGCCCCTAACTCCCCATTTCAAAAATATATTTGTGCACGATCAAATGACAGTAGTCATTGAATTATCATATCATATTAAAGATATTTTTGCAGTTTATGACATAGCTGCGTCGACGAACAAGGGAAATCACTTGCCTGATAATCTTGCCACACGGCAATTTTGTTGTAAATCAAAGATTATGTGAAATTCCATCGTTTTCCGAATTATACCGGTTCCTTCATAGGATTTATTTGATAAGCCTGATAAGGTAGATATGGCAACAGAAAAATATGTTATTTTCAGTTTCGATTGAGTATTTTTATAACACGTCATTTTTGATGCGATTGTCAGTATTCAGATAAATATAGGTCTTCGCGGAATAAAGCCGAACAGATATAAATTTCAATTTATTGGAGATTTGAATTGTTAGGGTAAATAACTTTTCAAGTCATTTTTATTTTAGAAATATTCGAACAATAATAAGGCAAGTCACAGAATATATATTTATAAAATATAATATATGTGTCCAAGCTTTACTAGAGGCTCGACTAGAGGCATCACCGTTAAACTGATATTTGTAAAACCGTGTTAAACTTCTTTCTCCTTGTTTCAAAAATTTCGCCCAATCTAAATATTCTTACTCTTCCTTAGTTAGGTGGCTACTGAAATTTTGTAGTATAACCAAATTTAGTATTTTAAATCTAACCCAAGATTTTTATTCCCAGATCATGTAAGATAAAGTATTTTCGGGAATATTGTAAAGCTGAGGAGTTTGTATGTTTGTTTAAACGCGCAAATCTCAGGAACTACTGATTCGAATTGAAAAAATATGTTTGTATTGAATAGTCCATTTGTCGAGGAAGGCAATAGGCTCTAACACCACGCTATGATTGTTTATATTTCCTTAGGTAATAGCGGGTGACATCGGGGGGGTAGAACTTGGGGGCCGTCCATTAACATCACGTGATATTTCTTTTGTCATTTCTGAACCCCCTCGCCCTTGGTGATACATGGTCAGGTTATCAAACAGACGTGAAGACAATCCACCCCCCCCCCCCCCTCCCCATATATCGCTTGTATCTTTACCTTCAAAGAATCTTATGTTTTTTATATTCAAGGTTTAAGTATCATTTTATTATAGAAAATAAGGTGTATCCTAAATATAAATGCGCAAACTTGGCATCTTACGTGACCCACGAAAATTGCTTATAATAACACGGAACAATGTAGAGATAACATTGTTAACATATTATAAACTAGCTTATGCAGTAACTTTGCTTGTGGTATCATGTATTTTTATCCTCTTACTAATATTATGATACTCTTTCACGCAAAAACTACAGATTGAATATGGATGAAATTAAGCACACAGATAGTTTGTGGCCTGGATTGTAACGAATAACTGTTTCCCAAGGTTATTCCCATGTTTAAACAAAATATAGCAAAACTTTAATAACCTTATTGAAAATACATTTCGGAGTTAAATAGAATGAAGATTTTTTTTTTGTTTTTATTAATATGAAATAGCAAACGAGCACGCAGCCCACCTAATGGTAAGTGGTTACTGCCGCCCATGGACATCTGTAAGCAACTTCATATAGAACAGGGGCTCTATCTGATTTCGATCACAGATGCGTTCCTACTCCTAAGGACTGAGATGGTCGCCTCATATAAAAGTGTTATTTAAATATACTATGATGAAACTGAAAATACAAAAGTAAATTCGATAGTTTTTATTTAATTTCAAACACAGATACGGAACTGTCAGGCACTCACTTATATATGAGGCGACCATCTCAGTCCTCAGGAGTAGCAACGCATCTGTG
>DWNE01004476.1:0-15131 GCA_018249875.1 Cecropterus toxeus
ATATTGACACTATTGTTTATTAGTAGCTTTTGATATTAGCACTGTGTGTCAACATTTGGAAATCGATACTGAACAATAACTAATTTTATGGCATTTATAGTTAAAACACATCATAAACTTACTTATAAATAATATTAAAAAAAAAACATATTATTGGCATCAGTGCCAACAAAGGGATTGCGATGAAATTATTGTTCCATATCTTGGCACACGTAGTGAAAAAAAAAATGTGAGAAACATATTCAATGGATAAGCTTTAAATCTACTGTCTCAGAATGTAATTAAGTGTATCAACTCTTTTTTATAAGTATTAATTAACTAAACAGCTGTGAGATAACATGATTAACAAAGCTCTCGCCTTTAGAAATTATGAAAAATGTACACAAATTCACGAGCAACAAAATTAGCTGTTGTTTTTCAAATGCCCTATTGGTTATTTGAAGTGTGTCAATTTAAAAAAAAATTAGATCCTTCTATATATTTAATTTTAAATTCATACCGAACTGGAATGTATGGTTTCCTTGTGTTTCCTGAACTCTAAAGTGCCAATAATAGGAAGAGTGCCAACGATTGGAGTTTACCCTACCTACTATTGTAACGGTATGCGGTTTAATATTATACCGATTTTTATTTCATACGTGTCCACTGATTGAGAGATTATTTGCATACGCCACCAAAGGCGTAAGCAAAATTATTATTATTTTATTACATTTATTATTTCAATGGATTTTAATATTGACCTTGAGTTTATAAAGTTGTCATGATATCTTCCGCAACGCATTAAATATAACTGCTTACATAATTATACAAGCATAAGGGTAGTTATATATCCAAGTGTATAAGGTCTTCTTTATGAACGAAACTTTATTTAGTATGGGGGTATGGGTACGGACCTCTCTCTTAAAAATTACGCCATTTGGTTTGCACAAAATATTCGTAAAAGCGATATGACGTACACGTAATAATACCTAAAAATATTACGTAATATTTTTTAAAACACACTTGCTTACACATAACTTTTACAATATTTAACCTATTCATAATAAATAAATGCTAATAACCAATATAATTATAAAGGAAAAAAGTATTGCATATGCAAGGCACTTCTGCAAAGATAATTATCCCCGCATTGTCGAGTAGATGGCGCTCTTGTATAGTAGGATCACGGTAATAGTAATAGCTATTACCGTAGGGTCGAATCACACTTCGCGAGGTGCGTATTCTATAAGTATCCGGAGATGGGAATTTCTAAAAACTTATTCATGATTTTAGTGATCTGTATGGTGAAACAGAACGTATTTTTATTGAAGCCAATTCGGATTTATTCGATCGAATTTCGCGTTTTACACGAATCATTTTTTATTTAGAATTTGAAGCAGCAAACGCATATGCGTTCCGCCTAATCGTAAATAGGTAGTCACTGTTCATCATGAAGATGAGCCCTAAGGAATTGTATGAAATATTTAGAATACCTTCAAACCAAGAATACAGAAACGACAGAAACCAAGAAGTTCTATTATGTGGCAGAAATAGATGTGGCGGTGGTCTTCGCCAGTTGAACCATGAACCACGAAAAATGATCTTACCTTTTAATAAATATTGTAAATTATCTAGTACTTCTAATAAGTGTTGAATTCCAGTTTCTGTAGTACCTATTTCAGAATAATCTCGTGACTTATATAGAATATCTATCGATTATAATAATCCAGTTAACGTGGGTTTGGCATAATATTTCGGAAATTATGAAATTACACTTTAATTTTTATTATTAGTGATACCTGCTAGTAATATAATTGTTAATTTAAATAACTAATTAAATATAGTACTTAGTAGGTATTTGGTTGCGTATATTTGTAAATATTAAAAACGTGCAAAAAAAGAAACCAAGCAAGCGTGACTTCAACTGTGATTTCAACCTTGGATATAAGATCATGTCTGTATAGTATTAACGGTTTTTTAAATAACTGAATAGAATTAATATTAAAATTAAAATATTGGGTTAGTGTTTCCTTTTCTTAATGTAACCTCATAAAAATGTCCAATCAAATGATATTATTATATTTGCCAGGTGGTAGAACCAATGTAGTTCATCCGGGTAAGTACCACCGTCACACCTATTTCTAGCGTGCAGCAGTTCTTGCGTTTCGGCGGAAGGGTGTGGTTGCCGGCTCATTTTTATATGAGGCGACCATCTCAGTCCTCGGGAGTAGTAACGCATCCGTGATAAACTTCATGTAGAACTCCTGTTCTATATAAAGCTGCTTACAAATGTCCATGGGTGGCATTAACCACTTACCATCAGGTGGGCTGCTTGCTCGTTTGCTTAAAAAATATATATATGTATGGTTAGGCGACACGATAATGACATACTAAAATATGCTAGTGCTATACACGGTGATAAACTCAGATTTGTTGGTATCATCAGTTATTTATTTAATGGAAATCAGCAGCAGTCCTTAATATTATCGTTAATAGGCAAAGACAAAACAAAAGCATAAGTTATTGTAGAAACTCTTCCAATCTTATACTGGTAAAATTTATAACATTCGATCATAATATTATCAAAGCAAAAAAATCAATCTCGCAATTTAGTTGAGTAAAAGACACAGTATAAAAAATGATTTATTCTTGTTTCTTCTTCATAGTTTTAACTTTCAATCTATCCAAAACCAACGAAACTGTCCATTTAACACCAAAAATAAATATCAAAAGAATAAGCAATAGTATCGCATAGGAGTCTAAACACAAGTATTGGTAAAGCGGTACTTTTGCTGAACTAGATTTGTAAGTAAAATTATGACGAGCTGCAAATTCTGTCCAGAAGATAGCGCTATCCATTGGCGAAATTGGTCGATCGCGCCACGCCTTGGACAATAACTTTACACGTGCTCTAAACCTGAAAATATAGCTTCAGTTAGAATTTTTAGCCATCGAATAGCAAACACATCACGGTATTTTGATCATAATGACGTTTGCTATTCGCTTTTATGATTTATATTTTTTTAGAAACCCTATTAAGAATTTCTGGAATTCTAGAAAGCGTATAACTACGTCATCGGCCCGCCAAGATTGATTGACTTAAAATGATTGTGTATTGCAAATATAATAATTTGCATAGTATAATTATCTTGTAAGTACAAGATAATGGGATAAACGAAATAAATCATTATATCTGCATAATTGCGTAAATGTCCTTGATTGTGATAAGAGCAGATGTTAATCTTTACTTATATTCACTAAATTGATTTTTAGTGTGTACTTTCTACATAATAACATATTTAAAAAATAGGACGGATTTTAGAAAATTTTATAAGAAAACCAATGAACTTACTGTGGATCTATTACAGTTGTTAATTTCTTTAGCAAATTATCTTTTGTTAGATCATTTAAGTGTATTTGAACACCTAGACCTGCTTCCTCAACGGCCGCTGCATTTGATGGTTGGTCTCCAAATATTGGCAAACATATTAATGGCACACCGTGGTAAATTGCCTCAGTAGTCCCTAGAAGACCGCAATGAGAGAAGAATGCTAAAACTTTTGGATGAGCTGGAAAAAAGTTTATTAACACTACATGTGACATTATGTGGAATTTACAGTCCAATATTTTTCTAGGTTTCGTAAATTATAGAACATTTCAAATTAGTTTTAATAATAAAAGTTAGTAACAAGTATTCTTAGTAACATTGTATTTGCAATGTATACTCACTACATCATAAATATTTGTAACCTACTTAGAATATCATAATCGCATGAGATATTTATACCCACAAACATATCGCAGATCTAAGTATTGTTAGAATTTCATAATTATAGAAGTTCGTCTGTCACTGACAGTTTACCTATATTAAAATGGACCGCCAAAACCCCACGACTAATTTTAGGAATCGTAGCTGAACACATTTGTTGGCAAATTTTAACCACCTTAAAATGATTTGCAGTATCGTATGAATTCTTCGTATGAATGAATGGTTATTCAACTTGTTAATTGATGGAGATTGATTTTATAAAGTAAAGTTTGAAGTAAGGAAAAACTTACCTAAAATATCATTTTGAGGTAACCATTTAGCCACATGGATATTCTTTGGGTTACCCGGTAGCGTCTTGCGTTCCCATTTAAATATTACACGTTGCGGTATTTCTTGTAAAGATGCTACAATACTTTCTTGTTTAATTTTAGGCAGTGATGATGGTTTCATATTACTGCCGAAACTGACATAAATTACTCCATGTTCAGATTCGTTTAAATATCTTTGAAACTCCTTAAATAAATATGAGAAACTCAATTGAATAAAAGAGGTTATTTATTAAATGATTTCAACAAACTACATATTCATCGTATTTTAAACTGAAAAAAGGGAGCCATTAATGTAACCTTTGTCTTTAGTGCGACGTTTATTAAATTCTTAATTAATATATAGTCTTATATAATTAGGTATGGAATGAATTAAATATGAAAATATAAATACCCAACTCACGTCGGTTAAAGGTTTTGCTTCCTTGATGTGATAACCGCCAACTTCTTTTATATTCGGCGGTAACAACGTTGAACCAGATAATATGAAGTTTTGGTATAGAAGTAAAAATCTGATGTTAGCCCCTAACTCTTCTAGCGAAGGTATATCGTTGAAAAATTCGGCAACTATGTTCTGTTCTATCTTTTGAGTGACATATTTGTTAAGAAAATAGAAGTGATTGTACCAAAAAGTTCGTTGAATTCTTTGCAATAGTGTTGGTTTAGTACCTCCTTCCAAGAAGTCGAAAAGAGTATATGAGGGGTTGTACGGCACTCCTAATCTATTGTAATGCCAAGGTAATAGCATATGCGATGTTACGCCTACGACTGGTCCACCCAATTTGTACGCCAGGCCCAGAGCACAATCACTATCAAATTGCTCCACAATAATAACATCAAATTTTTGTTCTGTAATCCATAAATTTTGAACATTTTCATCAGTCAACAATATTCTGCAACAATGCGGAGCACTCAGGACATGAAATATACTCATTGTGAAAAAAGTACTAGTTGACGATCTTTCCATCGGAAGGTTCACTTCTGATACCGGGGCGTTCTCAGATAAATCAATGACATGGTAATTATTTCTTGGCTGCTTATCTGCATAGTATGATATAACAGTTACATTGTGGCCTCTCTTAGCTAGTTCTTGCATAAAAGGTTCAAACACGAAGAAATGACTCTTCACTTGAGCTGGAAATACTCCTAAAATATTGAATGATTGCACAACATTTAAATTTTCACACAGAATTATTGCTATAATAATTAAGAAGTACATGTGTATAACTAGAATATTCACTTTCATCACTGTACTATTTATTATGATTCAAAATAAATATTAGCTGTACAATATGATATTATTATCTCAAAGCCGATAAAGTATCAGGTTACACAACTATTTTGTAATTACTCTACACTAAGTACAATATCATTCACAAACACCCGAACAGGTGACGGTAGCTTTACTGTATAACTGGTTTGCAGTTCGCTTATTTCGCAAAGTTTTTTATCCCAACATAGTCAAATAAAAGATAATCTTCAACTTGTAGTTATGAAAATATTAAAATATTGGTTGCTGTACTAACCATTAAAGAAACGTTACAAATTATTTTCTAATTACATAAAACAATATTTTCATACTAAAATCATATTTTAACCATAACATGATCTAATAATAAATATAATAAAACTACTACAAATATAAGTAAATATCTACAAGGCCATCGATGATTATTTTGTTGAAATAACGTGTGAAGCAGTAATAAAAGTAGAGGTGTAGTAGGTGCAATAATAAATATAAATAGAATAAATGAATAATAGAAGTATTTACGCATCAAGCGTCTACAGATATTACTTATTGCTGGTATTGGTATAGTTAGTTCTTTTACATTAATATAATTGCATTCAATGTATAGTCCTGGAATTTTTAAATCGTTTCATTGTATAGGCCTTTAGATAAATAATCGGCCCTGTATTTCCGGGATTAGAATCCCAGTACGAATCTACGGTGTCGTCTGCCTGTCCTAAGAGGCCATGAAAGTCGGCGGTATATGTGACCGCATACCATCGCAAATGGTGCAGTGGGCGGCTGACCCGGTTGGAGCCCGAGACAACGCATTCAGAGGACTTTGGCTGCATTTTGGAGATACCGGAGTTCTCTGCCTCGGAGCCGAAGACGACCACCGGGGAGGTTTAGTGTGGTAAAAATCCCACATAACCCGGCGTCGCTCCCACGGCGTCAGGTACCTTTTGAATGTTTTCACTTCGAAAACAAAAAAGTCTTTAAATAAAGCACGTTATTCAAATTAAAAAGAAATATATTAAATATTATTTTTTAAATTTATTATGTACTGTATTTTTTTAAGTTTATATTATATATACATGCTTAACATTTTTATAGTTCAAAAAATTACCACAGCTATTACTAATTGCTGTATTTGTGTTAATTCATTACGTAACACCTACTGTGGATATATTTGATAAACACCACAGTAGGTGTTACGTAATGATTTATGTATTTTATATTTAATGCAAATGCAAGCAGTGCATTTGCATGAAATATTAAATACATAAATCATTATACAGTTGTGCAGTTGTACTGCCTACCTTTATACAATTTATTGTATAGCCTCTCAATCGAGGGCTCGAATTCCAGGCAGCATTGATTTTTCTAAAGTTATATGAGGTGTTTTATTTCATGAACCGTTAAGAAAAACAAATTCCATTCAAACAGTAAACTTTCTTATTTATTTATTTTCAATAGACAAGTAGTGACATCTAGTACACAGTTAAAGACTTAGCAATGAACTTGTGTTAAACCTGGCAGTACATTTCATAAGCAACATTAAATACCAGAGTGGCGAGATACGCTTACGGACTGAATTTGCCTATCATTATCATTCGTTGGGTCGGTTTATAGACCCCAGCGGAACGATGAAAATAAATATTTAAGGTTTGGTGCTGTTTTTAAAGACTATGACGCGTAACAGAACAAAATGAGACACGAAGTAGAATAACAGAAAAATATGACGGCAAACCTCTCTCATACGTCGACAAAGAAGTTTCAATTAAAAAAACAGCTAATGTTTAAACCTGAGAGTCCTACAATACCCTCACCTGGATTCTTACTATTTTGAATTCTATCAACCTTCACCCAGAGTCCGAACAGATTAAATTATTATTTTTTGGCCTGGCCATCGACCAAAACCAGAATTCTCTACGTAGCAGAACATTAAGGTGAAAACTGTGTCAGATGGATCGTCGAATTACAAAATAATATTCGAGTATTCTTTGGTTCGGCGTCGTGAAACCATCCTTATTTTATTTAGTTAAGCTTAGGCTTATTCTTTTTTATTTTTCTTCTTGCTTTTGAGTTGTTGTTTTTTGGTGAAACAGATTGACGTAAGAAACTTAATAACATAAGTTACGACTAGGACAATAGAGGTAAGAACAGCAATGACGTCTAGACATAAATATTGGTACAAAGGTACGTCTGCAGAGCGTGATCTAAAAGTAAAGTTCTGGTAGCGAGCTGCGTATTCCGTCCAATAGATGGCGCTGTCCATAGCTGATATGGGACGGTCAAGGAATGCTTTGGATATCATCTTAGCTTTTTCTCTGAATCTGAAATTTAAAAATATTTAATATGAAAAACAACATTTACTATTAATTAACTTCAGATATGAATTAATAATAATAATAATCTTTATGTCATAAAATAACACAATATTAGTAGACAATCTTATTAGGTGTAGGGTAACATTATAGTAAGATTCGAGATAACATTAATCTTCAGTTACCTAAACTGGGCGTGAACCTGTACTTACTATAGGCAACTGAACTCTCCCGGTGTGGATCTAGCATACTAGTACATATAGTTATTGATATAAGTTTTACTAAAGAGCTTAATGTACAAAGTTAAAGAAGCAGTAGTAGTAAAAGTTCAAAACATAATGACAAAAGATATTTTAATTTTTATATATTATATAATATTAGCAAATTTGTGTATGTGTGTGTGTGTGTGTGTGTGTGAATGTATGAGTGCGTGCGTGTGAGTGTGCGTAGGAGTATAGGTGTGTGTGTGTGTGTGTTGTGCATGTGCTTACGCATTTGTGAATGAAGGATGGTGTGAAAGTAGGTAAGTTAAGTATGTTGGATTAAGGTGTTATTTTAGAACTGACAGAAGACTTTCGGTGTCATCATAAGTAGAGTAATTAAGAATAATGGTGATTTCCTTCTTAAGGTCAAATAAATTTAAGTTATTGATTTTACGATTTCTTGAGAATTTATTGTAAATAAGACCACCTAGAAAATAAGGCAAAATGTTGTTTTGACTTTATTAATTTCGAATACTCTATCGTTCCTTCGCTTAGTCAACTGGGGCTAGTCAAGAATATTAATAGGAACGAGCTTATGCTGATTTAGTATCAATTTGAGTATAAAAAGTTTACCTCATGACCCATGAATTGTTATCGCTCTGAAGACACTAACAGTTAACAGGATTTCATCTGAGATCACATTACTGATTTTTTTTATAGTTAAATTTATCATTGAAATTAAATGCAAATGTAAAGATTAATAAAATCAAATAAATTACATAAACAAAATAACGTCAAGAATTTAAAAAACTCGACTGCTTGAAAAGTAATTGACTGGAAAGAAAAATGCAAGTATATAGGCGTATTTTAAAATTACCTATGTAGCATATGCCACTGTGCCAATTAACACTCCTATGTGTAAATCTAATAAGCACCTCATATGTACAAACCCGCTAAGTCTTTTTGGTCAGAGTGTGCTAAAGAAAATAATATATAAACGTACATATGTACGTATAAAGTTTATTTTCTTGAGCACGTTTAGGCTTGAAAAACATCACCATCCTTTAAAGCAATTGGTAAAAAGGTGTTATTTACGATACGTTCGATTGCTCATTAAAAAATCTTAGGCGTTATTAAATCATAATATAAGAGATTACATAATTTATAGGCATTTATTAAAATAACGACTATATTCCAATCTATTTACTTCTGTTGTATCCGCGATTAGTTAGCATTGATGGGAAACTTTGCACAAAAAAGAAATGGTGCTGATGCGGCAAAACATAGTATTAACTGTGATTTGACGTCCTGCGATAAGAAGCTAGTTACGTAGCACAACTAAATTTTTGAATAGTCATCACAGATTTTTATCTTCATGTGAGTTGTCATGTGTAACTGATATCATGCCAGTTTGAAGTAGTTTTTTGTCAGTTTCGAATTACACAATATTAATTACGAAAGTTATATCAAGTTTACTTGTGTCAGTTTAATTCCTAATTAAGTCGTTACCATGATAACGTGAATACACTCACTTTGGATCAAGCACAGTCTTCAGCTTCTGCAGTAATTCTTCTTCTGTTAGATCTTTCACTGCAATCTGGACCCCAAATCCACTCTCTTCGACCGCTGCTGCATTTGTAGCCTGGTCTCCATGGATTGGCATAGCAACTATGGGTACTCCATGGGTTACAGCTTCACTAGTTCCAAGAAAGCCACAGTGAGAAATGAAAGCTACGACATTTGGATGTGCTGTAAAAAATATTAATCTGCTAAATATTTGATGCGCTGTGGAAATCGAAACCCAAGTTGATGTTTATGCTTTCTTAAATATTTAATGAATTAGTTTGAGATTTTTATTGCTATTTACTGTTTCTTTGTGCCACTGGTGATAAGGGCGTTCTATCATTACCCAATAATATTAAAAGCTGTAAAAGACTAATTCTGATCAATGAGCAAATTATTTTCACGCAAAACATTGACGTTCATTTCCAACAAACCCCAGTCTGTTATATAATGATAAACATGTCTGAAACTGTTTGGAAAAGAAGAAAATGTCCAGCTGGGCTTTCCAAAAGCTCGTGGACGTATATATGGACGTCAAACTCATTTGATACTTTTATACTATCATATATATTATATATTTCTTTATTTTACCCAAGATATCGTTTTGTGGTAGCCATTTAGACGTGTATATATCTTTTGGATTTCCTGGTAGAGTTTCATCCCATTTCCAAATTACCCTTTGAGGAAGTTTTGATACTGCGTTAATGATAGCATCTCGTTTTTCGTCTGGTAGCGTTGTAGCCTTAACTACTGATCCAAAACTTATGTAGATCACACCATGCTTCGATTCTTCAATGAACTTTCGAATATCCTGTAAATAAATTAATGAGATTTTATCAGTAACCAGAAATTCATTAACATTTTTGGCTTTATTATTTCGTTTGTTGGTTTCAACATTATTATTAATATATGTATCGCGGTATATCCATTATTGAAATCGATATAACCGGTGAATTAAAGCAAGAAATAACTTAATTCTGATTTTAAAATAGAATTTTAAAATTTTGATTACACCTAATTGGTATTCAAACTTTATTTAGTGAAATTATTTAAAGATAAATTAAAATTCGATTTGAAGGAAATATATCTTATAAATAATATCGCAATATGTCCCAAAATTAACGCAAGATTAGAATTTGTCGCCATTTGTTCAGTAAAGTGTTAGCAACCTTAAAAAAAACACAATTCGACAGCTGACAGTTTAGGGTTAGTAAAAAAGGAGCGTTACATTATATATCAATGTGTTTTCACAAAAAGAAAAAATATGGTTGGAATTGTGTTTCATTTCAGGTTATGTAGATACTTTCTAGTACCTACGAGTATATCGGTGATTTACCACTATTAGATTTTTATGGGGTTATTTGAAATCACAAATCTATGTCCAAAAACCCACAACCACACATGCATTAAAAGAAGAGATTAAAAGCAGCATCAACGAAATTCGGTGCCATTTACGTAAATTAGTCATAGAAAATTTGGGCAAACGAGCGCGAGTGCAAGCAAATCCCTTGAGGCCATTTTCCCGATATATTATTCCATAGATAACCCTATCCGATTTACTTAATGATTCAATAAAAAAATACGATCAAAAGACTAAAAACTGTGTTTTCTGTTTTATTAAAATCTTGCGTTAATTTTAGGACACCCTATATTATAATTGAATGTAAACTACGTCCAATTAGTTTTCTACGATAATTATCGTTTAAATTCTATTTATTTCAGTAAATATTTATTTAAATATGCAATTTTTTTCAATATATTTTCCAGGTAAATCACCATTAAAGAAAAATGGTTATACAAGGAAAGATATTTAATTTTAAATAAAAATAATTTCAAGCTATTATATAAATCAATTAATTACAAATGGTCGGATAATTTAAAAATCGATTCTTCGTGATAGAATTAAGATTTACTTACGTCTGCTAGTGGTTTTGGTTCAGCGACATGGAAACCAGCAACTTCTATTACATTTGCAGGTAACAAGGTGGATCCGGTCAAAACGAAATAGTTGTATAATAACATAAATTTAATCTCGCGACCTAATTCTTCCAAAGAGGGCATATTATTGAAATATTTCGCAAGAGTATTTTCATTACTCCGTTGGACATACATGTATAATAAATGTGTGTATACATCAAAAATACTTCTTTCTACTCTTTGATAAAGGGTCGGATGTGTTCCACCTTCCAATAATTCATTGGATACGTATGATGGATTGTGTGGGATACCGTATCTGCTGTAATGCCACGGTAAGAGTAAGTGTGAATTGATTCCAACTACAGGCGCTTTCAATTGATACGCCAAGCCCAAAGAACAGTCACTGTTAAACTGTTCAACGACGACCACATCAAACTTTGCTTTAGATTTCCACAGATTTTGCACTTTTTCGTCTGCAAGCAACACTTCACAATTTTCAATGGCACTTGTTCCAAGGAAAATAGTAGCGTCAAAAATAGTCTTATAATTTCTTTTCACTGGAAAATCATCTTCTACTACTTTCATCTTTCCTGCTAAACTTATATCATGGTAATTTTGTAACTTTTGCTGTCGGGGAAAATAGGATATAACAGTAACATTGTGTCCCCTCTTTGCTAGTTCTTCTAAATACGGTTTGAATACAAAGAAGTGACTTTTTCCTGAGTAAGGAAAGACTCCTAGTATATTTAAAGATTCGATCGGTTGTACGGTAATTCCGATAGTAAATAGAACTAAAGCGATGTTCACTTTTGCAATCATAATGGATATGCTCAACGCTCGGTTTGAGAACGGATCGGAAACAGACTCCCGTCTGTTTAGCGCAATATCTTGTCTACTAACCGTGAACGGAATATACACTGCTTTATCAAGTATTTTTAACTAAGCATGCAGATTACAGACCTATAGATAA
The DNA here is from genome assembly GCA_018249875.1 of Cecropterus toxeus. NCBI lineage: Eukaryota > Metazoa > Arthropoda > Insecta > Lepidoptera > Hesperiidae > Cecropterus > Cecropterus toxeus. The sequence goes on from DWNE01004476.1 coordinate 12,283, forward strand.
AATTTATTTATCTTACCGTTTTATAGAAGGTCGATTTTTTTATATTATCACTGTGTCATTTAATTTGTATAGATCGATTGTAAGCATCATTCGTATTTTAACCGACTTATTAAAGTACAGATTATCATTTTGATTAGATGATATATGATATGATGATATGATATGATATATTATGATGATGATATAATTTCAATTAGATGTACATAATATTATGAAACTGCAGGATTTTTATGTATACAATTGTAGGTTAGATTTGTTGCCAAGCAGCATTAAAAAAATAATAATAGCTAGAAATACGACGGCGGTTGTGCTTAGCAGTCGAACTATATTATATTGACTCTAGCGCGTTTCAAAAGTATGTTTATATTTGCTGTATGTATCATCGTCAACCCATTATTGGCCCACTGCTGGGCTCGGGTCTTCTCTCAGAATGAGAGAGTTCTAGGCCATTTGCTGTATGTATATTCTATACAAACAGGTAGGTAAATTGTATTTTCTTATGTCTTACAAATTCTTCATGTGCAGATGCTCATGAAGTAAACCCCATTCTCAGCGTTTTGGACTCATTGTGGCCTGTGCTAGTCTGCTACTTCTACAGCCTTAGAAGAAAAATAGAGAAAAGTGTTGCATTGAAATTTAATTTGAAGTAAATAGCTTCTTACGACCTGCGTGGCCGAGCGGTTACCATACCGATCTAACGCGCAGTGGGTCCCGGGTTCGATCCCTGGCCAGGCAGGCATCTGAATGATGAGTTTAGATTTCTGTTCTGGGTCTGGGTGTTTGTGTATTTGTCTTTGTGTGCCCATGGCACCCATGACACAGGAGAAAATTCTACTGTGGGGCTATGAGTGTAGAAAGCGTCTAAAGTGGTCATTGCCGGCATGGACATGGGCGGCAGTAACCACTTACCATCAGGTGGGCTGCTTGTTCGTTTGCTACTTCATATTTCTAAAAAAAGCAAACGAGCATGCACTCCACGTGATGGTCAGTAATTACTTCTTTCTGCCTAGATGTCCACGGGCGGTAGTAGCCACTTAGCATCAGGTGGACTGCTTGCTTGGCTTTTAAAGTACATAAATACACTAACAAACCTATGTAAATCCATAATCAACACACCCGTTAACAGTTATTATGTCTAGGTAGTCATCTATACTCGCACGGTCCTTAAATCAATACTAGCGCATTCACGTAACTACACGTATATTATACATCCAAATGTTACATACCTGTACCTATCATGTAATACGTATTTTACGAAATCTGTTACAGACTCCATATGAAACAGGGGTTCTAAGTTCTCTAAGTTTAAGTTCTCTATCCCAATACCATTTCATGGAATCAAAGAAGGTCTCCACATATGCAATTTACGAGGTGGTAGAATTAGTGTAGTTCGACCGGGGAGGTACCACCGCCACCACCTAATTGTATTGCGTTCCCTTTAAGGTATGTTTACCAGCTCACTTATATAAGGCGACCAAAGTTAGTGGTTAGAAGACTATTCGTCGTTTTCAAGTAACTTGTTTGTTATGCTCTGACCACTCCCGATGACTAAGAAGTCATCGGGAGTGGTGCCTGTGATTGACTTCAGATACAAGTCCTGATCTATAGGAAATACTGATGTCTATAGGCAGCAGTAATCACTTACCATCAGGTTTACTGCATGCTCGTTTACTCTACTCTGCTCTACTTCAATCTGATTAGAAATAAGTTAATTAATATCCACTACACCTACCATCCTCGAAACGTAATTTCACGCTAGAAATAGGTGCAGTGCGACCGTAGCTCAAATTTACTAGTCCTGGCCTTTATACCTTCACCTTTCTCCTTTCATGTAATGTTACACCCACAAGTGACCTACACCCATACACGTGTAACATGAAACATGCGGAGGCTGCGACCTTTGCACTACGAAGTTAGGTCCTGTTCACATGATACGATTTCGTGATTCTTGCATGCCAGTGCTGGGCACATTCCATTCTGGGATCTTCTCACAGAATGGAAAAGTTTTTACCCTACTCCGTCAGAAGGAGGGTAGTGTTTTTCGACCGTATGTATGTCCATTTCTCTGGCACGCGCTACAGCCCAAACGGCTACTGAATTGTGACAAATGACATATCATTAGAATCTTCTCACTTTGCATAGTGACATAAGCTTTATAACTTTTAAAAATAGAGCCTAGAAATAGAGGAGAAGAGGGGGGACGGATGATTTTTTTTACTATTACGACAATATGAGTATCAAATGAAAGCTAGTAAATAGCCCTTTCTAAAAATATATTGTAATACTTTTACTCGACTATTTTGACAAAAAACTCATAAAAGCGTTAAATTAAACATGTATCATTATGAATTCGATTTAAGCAGTCGGGTTTTATGTTTTAATGTTTTTAACGATGTTTCTAGTATGCCATAGCCCATCACCCTGGCCAAGTGCTAATTGGTAGACTTGACATAACTTTGATATTTTTTTAACATACTCCCCTTCCTCACGTGGTTTTGCTCATCGTAAAACAGTAATAATTAATATGTATATATATTAATATGAACATTATTTAAGGAAAAATGGTCCGTGACTAAGATTCCACCCTGGTTTCGATTGGGTGGACGAGTTTCAACCATTAGGCTATCATTGCTCGTTACTTGACTTGACATCATCTGAACATAATATGTACGCTACTGGACAAGGTTTTTATTCATAATAATTATCTGAGACGTAAGATCATATAATAATTTCTAATGCAACGCTTGCAATCCAATAAAATATAAAGACAAATTGTAATGAACACTTATCTTCTAAGCCGTTTGAATCTTAAGGAAATAATTTGTCAAAGTTGCATTTAATAAATGCTT
>DWNE01004477.1:0-15130 GCA_018249875.1 Cecropterus toxeus
TAGTTTTTGTACCATCTAATAAATATGGCAAAAAAAATATTTTTGCCAGGTGGTACAACCAATGTAGTTCGCCGGGGGGGGTCCCACCGCCACACCTATTTCTTCAGCAGTTCTTGCATTTCGCAGGAAGGGTGCGGTTGTCGGTCCACTTTTATATGAATCGACCGTCTTAGTCCTCGGAGTAGCAACGCAGATCCACTTCAGATAGAACCCTTCTTTATGAATTTGCTTTACGATATCCAGCAGCCCTGGGATCCGAATCTCGAACCCCGATTTAAAAACCGGCTAAGCTGTCACTGCATCTTTTTAAATTATATTTTTTTGGTACATCATTCAAAATAACTATTAAAAAATTATATAACAATATATGTCACGTTTTCTAAGGTTAAAAACCTTTACAAGTTTTTCCGTCTGAGTACGAGATAATTACGTTTCCTTAATACAATAATTGTTTACGTTTTTGCCATAATTGCAAAGTGCATTGCAAGGTATGGCCTAAAACAAAAACGTAAACGAACAATGAAATGGAATAAAATGACTTTATTTTGTATAGGGCTAAGGGGACACTTACAAATTGTAAAAAAAAAACTTCTTACACTACCACTGGATCGAAACACGACCTCCACTGAAAAGATCCAGCAAGAAACTCAACGGGTTTGTCTTTGTTGTTTGTATAATATACCTACGTCTTTTTTAACATTTTTTTTTGTATAGCAATAGAAGCTAGCTCCAGTAGCTTGCCTTACATTTGACTAAACTTTAGGCTTGTTTGGCTTTGTACGGATGTAGTCGTATACAATTATTGTTTACGAAACGGAATACACTCGCACTAAAGGCATAGCAAGGCCTAAAAATATTAAAGCATTTTATTACAAGTGCCCTTCATTTGGTATTTCGTGTCACGCGTGTTACCTTTAATAACTTTCAAGTTATTCGGACACGGATATCTGATATCAAAGCCGGCATTTCTCTCCGGTAAACATTTGGCGGATAATTTGAGCAAATTTAAAATTATTAACGTGCTCTTATGCGGCGATTTGTTACGGGTCACGTTTTGGCGTTTTAGGCCAGGATAATAAATTTAATGTTTTTGTGAATGTGCTTTTAAAATATTATTTGAAATCTTGTGGCTAACGTGATTTTTCTTATATTTAAGAGCAAGAAGCTTGCAAAAACTTATTAATTGGTATTTTACTAGACTTCACACATGAAAGAGTTTGTTATAGGGATTGAAAGGAGGTAGGTATCTACTTGTTAAATTATTATTTTTCAATGTCGGTTTCGTGGGAAAACAATTTCAAAGCAACTTTGAAAAAAATAAGTAGGTACGTATAATTGGCACTATGACACTTTCAACAAGAGGATAAAGATATTAAATAATGGATTTTTATATAAGTTAGTATATATAGTAAGTTATATAGCAAATTTTCATGCAGCCCACTGATAATGCACTGCACTGAAGGTCACTACCGTCCACGGATATTTTTTATGGACTATTTCTACATCCCGTAGCGAGACACGAGTATTTCAGCTAGTAAGAATATAAAAAAATCTGTTCCAAAACTCTTTGGTAAACTCATTATAATTATATAATAGTATGAACCACCTAGGAAGAATCATATGAGTCATAACTTGAAAATCATAGTTTAAGTTTAGTCATTCCATTTTTTTGGAAAACATACAGTGATTTGAGACTAAATGAGATACTAACAATGTGATTTTACAGAACACTATTGTTCAGTTTTTGCATATTGCAACTAATGTCATATTAATAAATTAATCAAATGGCAAGCAAAAACGCAAAATGGATAATTGTCAAACAATGTTCCTATTATCCATTTTGCATCTTTGCGTGACTTTAGTTAAGTATATATTTTTTATACTTAAACGTATAAGGCAGACTATTTGATGGAAACTCTTCACCCTTGCTTATAAATATGTCTAAAGAAGAACTCTTTTCGCACGTTTTAAGTGCCACATGTCATAGCGCTCCGGGAATACCTCAGGAAGCTCATTCCACATCTTACACGTCTGTGGCAAAAAGACGCTTTCTACACTTTCTACACTCATAGCCCCACACTAGGATTTTCTCCTGTGTCGTGGGTGCCATGGACACACAAAGACGAATACACAAACACCCAGACCCAGAACAGAAATCTAAACTCATCATTCAGATGCCTGTCTGGCCGGGAATCGAACCCGGGACCCACTGCGCGTTAGATCGGTATGGTAGCCGCTAGGCCACGCGGGTCGTCAAAAACGAGCATTCATCTTCGAACCATTATTAAACCATTATTACCTTTGGGAACTCTTTTTTCTAGATAAATCTAAGAAGTGCAGGATTCCTCACGATGTTTTCCTTCACCGTAAAGCAGTGATAATTAAATTTTAATACGCACATCATTTTAGCAAAATCAGTGGTGCGTGCCTGGGACTCGAACCTCGAACCCTGTATTGACCCAAATGCCGAATTTTAACCATTAGGCTATACTGCTCTAAGAATGAGCATTAGTCTTCATAAATATGTACATGGTTATGTTTTAATCTTACCATATGTAGTTAGGGGCATTTGACTGATTCCTATTTCTATTTTTTTCCCAATTCCGCCAATATGCACTGGAAGCATCTATCATTCTAGACTATAGGAGAGGACACGTGGTGGACGCCATCAGCCCTGATTAGCACCTACATGAAGAGCTTTGTAACAAGTTATATAACTATTTGAGATCGATTAAATAACATATAATTAACTATTACTTACAAAAGAAAAAGCGGACTGCCTGCGGCAGTAAGGTTCGAAGGACTGCATGGGTTTCATTGTATCGTGAAACCGTAGAAACTTGGACACTAAAGGTAGAAGAACTCTGTGCTTCAACTCCGGAAGCACCAACACCTCACGTATAAAACACCATTTTTTTTTGTTATAAATATAAAGTAGCAAACGAGCAAGCAGCCCACCCGATGGTAAGTGGTTACCGCCGCCCATGGAGATCCGTAAGCAACTTCATCTAGAACAGGGCTTCTATATGAAGTCTATGACAGATGCGTTGCAACTCCCGAGGACTGAGATTTTCGCCTCATATAAAAGTGAGCCGGCAACCACACCCTTCCACCGCACGCAAGATCTGCTTCACGCTTGACGTAGGTTTGGCGGTGGTACTACCCCGGTCGAACTACATTGGTTCTACCACCTGGCGCCTAAATACACCTAATATACCTAAATAAACGCCTAATAACACCAGTATTATATATTTCTGATTTGGTTTGGGTGTGGCAAGGGAGACATACTTATCCGAGGCGTTCCAACTTCCTCAGTAGTAGCATCTGTGACTAACCTCAGGTAAGACGGATCTTATCTAGGGCTGATTGCAGATGTCCATGGGTGGCAGTGGCCACTTACCGTCAGGACTTTATGCTCGTTTGTTTCTTCCATATAACAAAAAAGGACTAAGACGAGTTAAAGCTCACTCATAACAGTGATCTAACTTCATGTCAGGCTGTATTATCTAAATGTCAGGCTGTACCAGAATCCGCGTGTGGCTAACAACCTCTCCAAGTAGTATCAAGCGAGCTAATGTGATAGTGTTGGTGATGCTTGGCAATCATCATCATTATCAATTTTATTGTTAAAAAACTGTTTGTAAAGTCGGTTTATGGACGATAGTTTTACGTGATCACGTCATAAAGAAACATTGATGAAATATTGCATACCTTTATGAATTGAATTGAATTATTCATTGAATTATCATTATTTTGCATAATACAAAAGAGTTAATGGAAGATTATAATTTTTCTTTTCTTTTTTTTGGTAAGTTAACATTTATTTACACACGTTAATTGAAATATTTCTCCGCGCTCTCGCTTGCGCGCTCGGGTTCAGGCGGAACGTGACAATATTTTGTGCGTGCAGCCGGCGTACATCGATTTAAAAGATGTCACGTCAAAAAAAACTTCATGACTTTAATAGTGTTATATTTTGATTCAATAAGTTACTCACATAACATACTTTTTACAACTTACTCTATGTGATAATCAATTTACAAATATTCATTTTTATCACGTCTCTTCTATAAATATAAATAAACTTAATTATTTTGTACCTAATATATTGTTTCGGACTACAAAATGTACAATTTAGGTATATTTAACGATCTACACGATATAAGTTTCTATTTCTATGCGTGTTTTTCTTATTGTATCTTTGTGTTATTGAAATAATTTAAATTTAAGACTTTGAATACATTTTCACGGCATGTACAGTACAAATAAAATGAATTTACAGTCTATAGAGATACAGGCTGGTCAATATCGTTAAATTTTCGGTCTTAAATTTAAAGAATTTTTATTAAAGTTTATTTATCATACGAATAGGTAGGTACATGTATACGTAAATTAGTAAATAAAAACCTAGGCTCTTATGAATCATTTTAATATTATTTGCATATACATGGAAATAGTTTTTGTTTGCTGTAATGTTTTGATGTATGAAAAATTTGAACCAAGTTTTTCAATTAGGTTGAAAATCTAGCAGTTCTATTGACTCTGTTGTGAAAACTTTTCTTCACAATCTGTATATAACTTTTTTGTATATGGGAAATAAAAAAAAATGTTTTTTTTTTATAACGGTACTAGTTTTTTCATGTATTATCTATGCTGTCAGATATGTTATTTTCTCAAGCTATTAAAATCACAGTTAAAGATGAACCAATTTTATAACAAAAAGCTATGTTAGAAATCTTGTTCTTTTAATAGTGAAAATCTCTTTTTATGGAAAAGAGGACATTGAATTCTATGACTTAAAGTACTTGAGAAAATAAAACAATTTATGCACAATATGTAACGGTATTTTAAGGGCAGAAAGGGCTTATAATTTCTATATTAAAACCTTAAAACAAATACGTATATGCTATATGCATATTTACACAACCGTAAAATTAAGTACCGTGCTTTGCAAGCTATTTTTGTCGATGATTTGATTTTGGTCGTAATGTAATTAATATCTATATATAATTAACCATACATAAATGTACAATCAAACGGAAATATTACAAAAATACGAGTAACCGTGTATATATATCTATTAATATTGAAAGAGATTTTAGGATTTGAACAGAAATGGTTTTAATCCGTAATTAGAACAAAATTCACTCTCGCAGATTTCGGCAGAAACTAATTATAAATAATTTCACGTGACGAAAAAACATCATGCTTCCTCCGTACGGGTCCGTTTTTCCTTGTGTGTGTGTATACCTATGTGTGTGTGTGAAAACAAGCATCGGGCGCGTCCGATTGTATGACCTCATCACTGTAATTTCTATGTCACTTTTTAGGTTATAATTCGTAAGTAAATATCAAGTTAGCAAAGAATAAGAATTTCTCTCGGCCTGTATCGTTTTACTTTCTTTTAAAAATCATTTTAAATATACAAAAACCCATATATTCAGCGGAAAGCAGTGGCTTTTAAACTAAATCACTAGTATTCAAGGAGATTATCGGCACATTATAGTAAATAACAAATTAGTAATATTATAACGAATAACAGGATTATTTGTTGCAATTCGGATCATTAAAATATTTTAATGATTATGCATAAAAACTCAATATGAACAGTTTATTAGCTTTGCATTCATTAAATGTTGCTAAGAGAATTATAATTATTTGCTTTCTGAATTAATAAAAAATACCACATTGTATGCATTATGTTACGTGATATAATAATTAAGGAGTCACATTAAAGTGTGGGGAATCAGTCTGTAATTATAGTTTTTTTTATCAGACTGAAGTAGCAAACGAGCATGCAGTCCACCTGACGGTTAGTGGTAACTGCCGCCCATGGACACCTGTATGCAACTTCATATATAACAGGGTTTTATCCGAACTCGATTACAGATGCGTATGCTACTCACAAGGACTGAGATGGTCGCCTCATATACAAGTGAGCCGGCAACCACACCCTTCCACCGAAACGCAAGAACTGCTTTACGCTATAGTAGTCTATCTATGAATTCCTATGTCCCTAATGCCGAACAGATTTCGATTTTTTGTCATTTTTGTTATTCTCCGACAATAGTTCCAATAAACAAAAAAAACTTAAGAATTTACGTAGATTAAAAAACTAAAGGAGCATTCATCGAAAATTGTAATATAACCTTATAGAGCTTGATATAACTGTCAGTTTAACCAATTTAAATTCAAAATTGAGCTCAAAATCAAGCTAAGACAGGATAAAGTCGGGTCAACTAGTAAATAAATAAATAAGTTTAACAAAACACTATGACGCGAGACGCCATATTGTTTTCTTAATTGGCTCGGTTATCGTCTCGCGTTTTACACTCATTAATTGTGGTTTACGATGCAAGATTGTATTTCTCCGGCCAATCGTAATTGTATTTGCGTTGCCATTTTTAATAATAACAATTTCAATATATTTCCATGCGCTCAATGTTGGATTTTTATTGCTTTGCCGATAAGAATATATTTAATCGTAGTTTCCATACTAGCGACATTATATGTGTTTTATGGAATTGAGATTGCAAGCTAGCATGAAGTTAGACTCAGTGACGGATTATGGCAGCGCGGGGCCTGTAGCAAATTCTCTTAGGAGGCCCTTGGTTTGCTATAATATCTTAAGTTAAAGTATTAAATACCTCATAACTCTGTTAAAAACTTTTCTGGATTTAATATGGGCAAATTTAGAGATGACGTTACCAAAATTTTGTGAACGAAATAAAGTCTTTTTCAAAATAAGCTGTAAATATATAGTACACTAATACCTAAATCTTATAGTATTTTATGGACAAAATGTAACATGTGGTTGGCAACTAGGGCTGCCACCTTTGAGAAAGCGTAGACCCGGAGAAAAAAAAACGGTAATATCTAACTTGACGACCATAAAAAAACGACAATATCTAATTCGACGACCAAAAAAATAACCACCGTTGGCATAGTATCTTCATAAACTATAAAAATCGAATTTTGAAAATAGTTTACCCGGAAATTATGTTGCTAAACCCGGAGCCCGGATACGTACAGTTCCAACCCGGAGACTCCGGGTCAAGGAGGCCGGGCTGAAGAGGTGGCAACGCTATTGGCAACCCTAGTTGTAAGTCACAAATAGAAGAATTCTACCGTCTTTTAAATAATTCACTCTTTCCTTCTATCGATAATTAATTTGTAAAATAAATTGCTTTTTGTAAATAGTTATTCTGATTGAAATAGCAAAGGCCTCAAGTTAATTGTTAATAATCGATTATCAGGCAAATACCTGTCAAATTAGAGGGCATTTTATATGAGAAGCACATAATGGCGGCAAACAGAATCAGAGTATCATTGTCAACCTTTTATTTTTTATTTTACGATGAAACCAGAGACTCCTCCATCATGGCAACATTTTTTAATAACAGTAAAAATGTTGTTATGAACTTAATTTAAGTCTTGCATCATTTTACTTGATATTTTTTATTATAACACGTTTAATTCGTGTAATTTACCGATATAAATAATAATTATAATTGTGCCGGTGTTTTTACCTGTATTTTTTGTAAACTTTGTGCAATAGTTGTAAAATAAACAATTATGACATAATTTTCTTATCATTTCTTTTAGTACAAAACTGAGGCGCAATAGTGGGTATCACGTAACAGAGAAGTTGAGCACCACTGTCCTCCAACAAGACACTAAACAACAGCAAGTACGTCAACTCCGTTAATTACATCAGTTTTATTAAAACACTTAGAAGTACATTGTAATCATAATGCGTAATCGGCCTAATTGCCCACTTAAGTTAATGCTCAAAGTTTCTCAACCCGTAGGCTTTATGTACGCGGACACTTATAGTCAACCTTTTCCAACATCTGTAATAAAATAACATTTCTACAAGTATATAAAATAGGAATATTTGTCTTTGGTTTAAAAATTAATTTATTTTACTAATTTGCATTAGAACAGTATGGAAAAGTATGCGCTTGAACTTTTCTATAATTAAAAAAATAGCAAAGGAGCATGCAATCCGCTTGAGGTCGACCACAGAATTGCTAAACCTGAAGACTAATTTAATGCCTCGTGTGTTTTTACACCCGTTAAATCAACACACAATAGGTTAAATTCCTGACATAGTCCGAAATAGGTATTGCGGTAATGAATCTTTAAGATTAATAAAAAAAAATAGATACACATACGAAGAATACGCACAAATAGTAAACTTTAAAATTAAATGTAACTAAAATATTATTTATGTTGGTATTTTTAGGGTAAAATATTATACTTATAATACTACCATTTTAAGAAAAATGATAAGCGTTTTTAGTATTTATTTTCTTGTTGATAATGGCTGGTTTTTTTCCTGATTAAAATAAATATAGACGTGGGTACTCGTATTTTTACAAATTTATCGTAGGAAAAATTAAAAACATTTTTTGAAATAAAAAAATAATACAAAGTTATTGTAAGTCGACAACAATATTACAAATCGTAAAATAAAATAGATATTATAAAATGATCAACAAATAGTATAAAATTTCAAGTTATTGCCCCAAATTGATAACATACTAACATCCAAGAAATAAATATTGGAGAGCTATGTACACTACATCTATATAATACAACCTACAGCTAATATTCACATTGGATATGTTACGTGGTACCTATCAAGTCTTTATATCGAAGCTGATACAACTGTGTCAAAGATTTAATTAACTAGATCTGCCCCGCTGTATGTACGCAAACATTGATGTCAAAAATGTTTTGAGCAATGCATCTATCGAATTTTGTCAAAAGAGGAATGAGTGAGAACTGTTCTGTAATACTAATAATGGTATACGTACTGTATGTTAACACCAATGCCGTATCCAGCATAGGACTTAATTCCTCCCTTTTCAATCTATTTACTGGAGTAAATTCGTGACTCGAAAAGGTGAAATTTGAAGAATTAGAATGACCAAAAAGAGACTCTGTTTCCCCAAATGAAAATCAGTTTAGTAATATTTTTTTTTCTTTTCCATCAAAGTCTATCTTCTTTTGGCTGTCAAACGAAATTCGCCAGTGGTGGGTGAAATAGGAATACCTAGTGTCATGCACGATCCAAAACCAAATAGTACCTGCATTGCTCATCATAACAAACAAAATAGTTATACAGTTCTGGGACATATCTACGTATTTAAATCTATGATGATAATAAAAAGCAAGGAAGTCATCCATAAGTTGTGACAAACATTTGTCTACTGTCTGAAACTTGGCCAAGTGACGTCACATTTTATAAATAAAATAAAATTTAGACAAAGCTTTTTCATGTTCATCATACATCTGCGTATGATGAGCTTGTGTTTAGATTTTTGACCATATCTTCCAGCTATGTGAGAATAGTGCAATATTTACTGGAATCTTTTTATCGAGCCTACTATGCTCTCTAAATATATTTTCCTTGCAAAGAAGCAACAAATTTTCGGATTTCTACGATTGAAAAATATATTTCTACCAAGTGTCTCATTTTAAAATAGATTTTGTGCGACAGATTCTCTACGGTATTATACAGGCTGATGCATTAAAATAAACTTAAATGCCACTGCATAGCATTTTTTCATCGTACATTTGATTGGCTTTGAATTCGCCGTATCAGGTTTATCATAACACTTAAAATTGTCTCTTTAGAAATTGAAATTTAATTGCTAGTTTTTTTTTTTATTTGATTAAGTTCCTTGTCGATAATAATTTGTCCACACTTGTATAATTCTTAGATTTAAGGAACCGTCTGGAAGTGTCACAAAATTTATGGATGACTCCAAAGTAACATTTCACAAAATGCCTGCATTTAAGTTTGTAACGTAAAATAAAATGGGAGAGCCTCTATAGCCACTTCTATTTTTTTATATATTTAAACGCAAAAGTGGTGAACGATCGTGCAGATTACCCGTACCCTTAAAACGAGTTGATTAGTTACCTCAAAACAATGATTGTTTACGTTTTCGTCATTGCAAAGTAGCAAACGAGCACGCAGTTCGCCTGATGGTAAGTGGTTACTGCCGTCCATGGACATCTGTAAGCAACATCATATAGAACAGGGGTTCTATCTGAAGTTGATCACCGATGCGTTGCTGCTCCCGAGGTCTGAGATGGATCTTTCCAACGAAACGCTAGAACTGCTTTACGCTACAAATAAGTGTGGTTCCATTCCAGTAAACTACACTAGTTCTACCACCTGGGACCTTAAATGTAAACGTAAACGTACAATATACGAGCACGAAAACGTAAACAATGATCGTTTATAGGAAACATTATTAGCTCGTAGTAAGACCACTGGTATTTAATGGTATAGTACATGACTCGCAAACAGAGACAAAGTAATTAGTAGACTCCTAATATAATACATAAATATACTGAAATTATATCAGTCAAATAAATCTTAATTAACGCCGCGCCAGTAACGTAATTAATCGAATTATGTCTCACTTGACCATGCGAGTCTGGATCGATTAAATAGCTTAGCTTTACATACTTCAGCCAGTAATATGTTTATTAATATGAGCAATGATCGTTATTAGGAGTCTATTTCATTACTTCGTCTACATTCGCACCAAAGTCAGTTAATCTTGATGTAAATTAAAACTCTTGTTTTTCAAAGAGTTTCTCAACGTCTGTTTAAATTCAATTTGGTGACATAGTGTGACCGAGGTACCACCTCAGCCGAACCTGCACAGTGTCCTACCACCTGTAATCTAGAGTAATTGCTAAGAAAGTCATTTTCACGTGTTAAGCAACGATTCTATACTGAACGGATTATGTTTCCTTGTTCCCCCGTTTTTGGATAGGTCCTGTTCGGTCGCGGTGCCCCCACCGCTCAGGTCTAAGGACACCGCTCTGCCGGAGTCAAAGTCGAATTTGTCGAAATTGGGTCCAGCTGCTGCAAAATGCTTGAAGAAGGACGGCTGAGGGTCCGGTATGGGGCTGAAGTTTCTTCCAGAATGCGCGTCGGAAGTGGAACTGTCTGAGTTGTTGATGCCGTCGCCACCAGACGGCGCACGTAGTCGCCCTGACAACGAAAAGTCTTCTGGGCCGGAGTCATGACAGGAGTCGCCTCCGACCACGTCAATCATGCACTCCTCGCCTTCGCCGTCTCCATCTGAGTCGGAGTATAGCCCACTGTTTCGATGTTGGGCTAGATACTCAGCTTTCAGGGCTTCCAGGTCAACTGCGATGCCCTTGGCGCGCAGCTTCCGAGCCTGTCGATCCAATGCCTTTGCCAGCTTCTTTCTTCTTCTAGCCCTGTTGAAGAAAGGGCCTAATTAGTATAGAACCTACTTTTGAGGCATTCGACAAAAAAATGCTTAAAATAGTTAATGCTTATAAAGTTTATGACAATAAAAGCCCGTAAGTCATGATTGCCGTTAAAATGGCACCAGAAACAAAGAAAGCATATTATGCATGTTGGTATAAACATATCCTCGAACAAGCTATTTTTATTGACATATATATATTACATACCCTAGTATCTAATCTAGTTGTAAGGGTGTGTACTTATTTAACTCTAATATATTTATGACAATGTGTCCAATTATTACATATTGTTATGAAGTTGTTCACAATGGAATAAAAAATAAACCCTAAAGATATATAAAGGTATAGAATAGATAGAAATACAAATCGCTGAAAAATTTAACTTAAAAATGGAAATAGAAACAATAATTAAATACTAAAATGTATAATGTCTTCATATAATAATATCTTGATTAAATCTCGTTCATACCCTAAGAACGATGTTCGGTTATACCTAAACATAGCAAAATATTGAGACGTGCTAATGTAAACATACGTTCTACTTTACACGGGACTGTCCCGTTTTCAGGCTGTCTATGTCAAAAAATTTTTTTTCTTCTTTTAATTAGATCTGTTTAAAAGTCGACTTTAAAACTGATTATTTTATAAATTTGAAACAGTAAAAGCATGCCATGATATTATAAGAAATAACTACTGCCTAGGGACATCCCTAAGCATAAAGAACATGAGTTCTATCTGAAGTCAATCACAAATGCGTTGCTACTTAAGAGAACTTATATGGTCGCCTCATATATATGAGCCGGCAACCACACCCTTCCAACGAAAAGCAAGAACTGCTTCACGCTAGAAATAGGTGTGGCTGTGGTACCTTAACAATAGAATCATACTTAACATTTTTTTTTATATATTTTTTTATATTGGTTATATTTTTACATAATTAAACATTTGTGGAGCGATATAAGAAAAATATACTGCCTAACGACAACTTAACTATACTGTGTATGTAGTATAGGTAACTCTTTCCTGTTCTCTTTGCGTACAGGGGCAATGTATGTAAAAGTCTACGTTTCAACTGTCCTAATTTAATGTTAAAACAAATGGTCACATTATCCATGCCGTATCGGTCGGTCACTGAGGTCGGTCGTAAAGTCTGCAATCATTTGATTGAGTTGTTCGGCGTTCCTTCATGTTATTGTAGGGAAAGGCTCGTTTTTATCTTAATATAAGGAAGGAAAAATATGAGCATGATATTTGATTTGTATTTCCCTAAAGATTGATAAATTCATAGATAACCGGTTAGAGCTTCGGATTAAGTTGTTACTGAATAATTGTACATTCGCTACTTCATTTGCTTAGTTCATTCATTCATTCATTCTTCAAGTAAGTTGAATATTTTTCTGGAATATAAAATTATCGGATGTCTTTAAAATGTGTACCATAAATCTAAAAATATATGTATTGTAATACTTTTACTTGGCTATTTTAACAAATCTCATACAAGATTGAGCGAAAATTACGTATTAAGCAGTCAGGTTATAATGTTTTTAATGCTTCTAACGATGATACTAATTGTGTTATTACTCAATAAAGCGATATTCAACACATTCTACCATCTTAGATGACAGTTTGGGTTGACAGCGGCTCACCTCTCCCGAGCTCGCAGCTCGTGCGGGGGAATGGGTTCCCCGGAGCAGGACTGTGGGTGCGCGTTGTGCGCCGGCCGCCCAGGACCTTTCTTCGTGTGCTCCTTCTTACGCCATTTCGCGCGACGGTTCTGGAACCACACCTGGAGAAGAAATTACTCGTTAGACTGTATTTTCATGACTTGAAGAAATTAGACTTAGACTTTTGTTTAGTATTTTCGTGAATTGACTGATTGCGTCTAGATTTTGAAGATTTTGAATTTTGACGACTTTGTTGATGTCATTTTTATATTTGGGGGGAGGAGACTTAAAGCTTTCTACACGCATAGCCCCGCATTAGGAGTTTCTCCTGTGTCGTGGGTACCATGGACACCAAAGACGAATACACAAACACCCAGACCCAGAAGAGAGTCTAAAGTCATCATTCAGATGTCTGTCAATCCGAGAATTGAACCCGGAACCCGGTCGTCAAACTTAAAAGCAATAACTTAACCAATAATGTGAATTAAAGTATCCTCTTCATATAAAGTAAATTTTAAGACGATTGTTTCATAACAAAATCTATATACAATACCTAGGGCATAATCACAATGTCTAGCATTTTTTTTTACGGTTGTACAGTTTAATATTTAAGCCTATTGAGCGTCTTATGCCTAAGTTCTAACTTAACCCTAGGCTTAAGTTAAGAAATTCTAGTTATGACACAAACTCGAAGACAAATTCAATTATTATGCATGTTTGGAATCGATAAATCATAGTTACTTCAAATAGGATTATTGGACTATAAATATATTTTCGTTCAATAACCATTTCCATATCTATATATGTTTTTCAGAGTTATAATTGTTTCTTATGGAGATTTTATTGCCATGTCATGTCATTTTTTCTAATTTTTGCACATTGTCATACTGTTTGAAAATATATTTTGCACCATTTTCAATAATGGTGGCTTAAAGGGCTTATCTAAACTAACAATAGAAATATAACGCATTGATTATTATGGTGAATTTTTTAACTGTCAATTTGTATCTAAAACAATATTTCTTATACATGAACGGTTAATTAATTTATATAGCCAATAAAAGTAAGTCAAGATGATCCAGTGGTGCCCTCTGTCGCAACACAAGGGCGCGGCAAACGGCGCACGTATCACATTAACATGTAAATGCGCAGGCGCATTGAAATTTAACGTCTCAATTCATGCCTGAGTATTTTGCATACTGGCGAAAGATGCGGCTTTGTGCAATCTATATGCTGTATGCATATAAACTTTTTGTAGTTTTCATGTATGAGTGTGTTCATATGTGCGCTGGTTTTTTTTCTTTTTGACCATAAAGTGTACTTAAAAATGTGAACGTGGTGCTAATATAGGTTCTTAGTGATATATTTATAAACTTGTAATTAATTACTACATGATATCTTTTATAAAACCCCCATCAGTTTTTGAAAATCAATTAGGCATTGCAACGTCAGACCTTCTGCCTGATCATTTCAGACTGATCTCGTAAAATATAGATTGCGAGTGTCCTCCAACTACTGGTTTTATGAAAAAACTGAACTTTAACAATTATGTAAGTGCTTAAACTACCAGAAATTTACGCGTGCGATAACCTAAAATTATCACGCAAATAATATAACTGAGAGAGAAAAGTAAAGCTTAATGTATTATATATTTTTTGGTATATCATATTGAAAGATTTTTTTTAAACAATTTATTTAAAGGTATCTTATAATGCAAAATGTTATAGCATCAGTGTGCGCTAACCTTTACCACCGTTTTCTCGTATTAATTGTATTTTTTGCGGTTTTTCAAAAACGGTTAACGATATAGTTTCGAGTGATTGCCGTCCAGTTCCCTTAATTGTCATTCCGGGTATTATTAAATGAAAGGATAATGCGTGTTTAAAAATTAAGTGTCACATTTATGAACCCGTATAGTGTAGTTTAGTAATTACTTATGATATTAAGGATGCAGTCATTATCTACACTTTAGACACTGTTCTTGATAGTTTATTTTTTAGGATTCCGTACACAGAGGGTAAAACCGAGAACCTATTATTAAGACTGTCTGTTTTTTCCTCACCGGGCTATATCTCTTAAACCGTGATAGGTAGACAATTGAAATATTTACATATATATTATATACTAGCTGAACCCGCGGTTTCACCCGCGTTTAAAATAAAAGTAATGTGACATACATATAACCGAACGTTTTTCGA
>DWNE01004478.1:0-15129 GCA_018249875.1 Cecropterus toxeus
AAATAGTTAGGGTTCTTCGTAAAAAAATTAAAACCCTCAACAGTACCCCTGTTTTCTACAAAATTCGAAAAACGTTCAGTTATATGTATGTAACATTACATTTTTTTTAAACGCGGGTGAAACCGCGAGTTCAGCTAGTTTATAATAAAAAAAAACACTTTATCTATAAAAAACTCATCAAAATCGGTTGCATAGTTATAAAGATCTAGCATATATAGGGACACACAGGCACCGGGAAACGACTTTGTTTTATAATATGTAGTGATTGTGTGATACGTATAACATTTAATTCACGGGTACGATCAATTGCCAATTAGTATGATATGTACAAGGGTACATAAGAATACTCTTTATGACATTAACGTGTGAATCACTGTGTTTTAAACGTATCTTATTCTTAACCCCCGGCTCAAAGTGACTCAGCATTATAAAGTAACTTTAAAGAACTTTTTGTTTTTTGTGTACACTGTTGAACCCTAAGTTACATGTACAGTATGCTTAACAAACATTATATAAAATTGTAGCAATCAATCATAACCGAGTTTTTAAATAAATCATTCCCAGAGAATATCTTTTTTTCCAAGTAGTGACTCGGACGGGTTTTGAACCTCGAATTTTGCTTAAAACCAGATTAGAAATTGAAGCCAGGACCTGAAATGTAAAACCAACCAAGGAAGCACTTGTGACGATATCGATAATAATGTTTAGAATTATTACTACACTACAAAGTTAACAAAAAATCTAATTAACCCAATATTATTAATAGATCATCTATTGGAACTTCCCGCGTCCCTGCCGCTTTGGGTACGGTTATCGTAGTACTAATTATCCCATGTATTAATTCATGTCATAAACTATCTATATGGCAAATATCAGCTAAATCCCACCAGTAGATTTTGAATGAAAGAAAAACAAACATACATACATTCTCACGATATTTTGCCTTCATAATATAAATGAATAAGATAGTAAGATAGTTTTAATCTACATTATAACAAATAACTTAATCAAAATATAAAGACATCAAACCAAAGACAACAAACTTAAGTAGACTTTATTGTCTTTTTTTTTGTGGACCAAACATTTCGTTAACATATAATGGATATTTATTTGCCTCCAGCAATAACTCTGTACGCTCCCACACACGAACTTTTTAAAGCAAAACGACATACCGTAATTTAAAAATGACGCGCTAGACATTTTGTAAGAACTTTGATTGGTAAAATAAAATAGTTTCATCTGAGTGCAATCTCACTATAAAGGATTTCTCATGAATGCACCCGTCAAACCGGTGTCCCGTATTAAGTACAATGCACATCTGAAGAACGTTAGCCATATGTCTCATTGCTAGCTAAAGAGAGGCTCATCGCCCGAAGTGACTAACTGGTATAATGTACATACTTATATTATATTTGGAAAGGCAGCAGTATAATACAAATATATGATTGTCTTTTTAAGTTTCACTTGATATACCATTAATCTTAATTTTACTAAAGATTTATAAATGAATACCATATTACCAATAACGGCTCCGTACCTGTATTACATACGTAGCAAACGTAATAAATACTACCTTAAAGAAGTGTTCTCAAACACAATAATGCATTTATTCTGTGAAACCGGTATAGTTGATTTATGGGTAGATTTCTATGAACGACAATAACCATCCAACTGTATTCACTTCCAACTTCATATTCGTAAAAAAAAACCTTATTTAACTCTTTTTACAAGTTTTTTCACAGACATCAATCATCAAAACGTTTTACAATAGTTGCATAGTTATTTAAATAAATCAAGTTATCCACGAATTTGTGCGCGCAAATATTTAACGCAAGTAGTAGAATATTTGAAAAATCAATTCTTTATTGTCCAAATTTCGTGGTTCTAGCTCTGGTAATTTAGGATCTACGATGATTATTACGGATTAAGTACTCCTTTTACTGTTTTATATATTTTATTTAGAGCATTTGTTAGCAAGTAAACTGCGCTTACAAATTATGTTTCCTCAATACATCTTTATTTTTAAAATGTTTTATAGTACTCGTTTATCGTGAGCTATGAGACGATGGATGATAGGTTATAATTTATGCGTATGTTAACTTAGGACCACTGATTGACATATAGCGATTTCATGCCACTTAGTAAGCTATTGTCACGATTTAGTTATTGCTTTTTTCAAAATGTGCAAAAAATATAATTTAGTCTTATTAGTGTATCTTAAACGTGCTTTTGAACTCAGATAGTTTCAATTTGTGCGTAGGTTGATGACGAATTATTTTTATTTGTCGGGTACGTTTATACGTGTTATTTTTGTTTTTTACCAAAAACATCGCTGGACACGTTGAGTGTTTTATATCATTCACCATTTTTGCCAAAAGATCTTAATACATTTATGTCGAAAGGGATGTAGCTTTAGAAACATAGGTGAATTCCACCAAAATTGCAGTTTACAATTAAGGAAACTGGCTAGTTATCTTTACAGTAAAAATATTTGTACAAACAATATATTTCAAGTAAACTTAATTAATTACACTATGTTCTTGCGTTTCTTTGGAAGGGTGCGGTTGGCGGCTCACTTGTACATGAGGAGACCATCTTAGTTCTCAGGAGTAGCAACGCATCTGTGATCGACTTCAGATAGAATCTCTGTTCTATATGCAGTTGCTTACAGATGTCCATGCGCGGCAATTACCACTTACCACCAGGTGGACTGCATGCTCGTTTGCTACATCAATCTGATAAAAAAATGAAGTACAGTTTACGGATATAACTAATTTCATGGATTTGACAATAGTTCCGGTTAAACTACCGATTATTTTCCTGCGATACCATAAAAACTCAATGGCGCTGAACTATTTTTCTAGTCTATAATAACAATTATTTACGCATTCACGGGAAGTATTAAGTAGTGTATTTTTAAGATAAATTCATCTCTATGGTCATATAAGACTTGCGTTAAGTATAAAGGAGTACAACGAGTAATAAGTACAAACGAGGTAAATAAAGGAATTTTCCCGAACTTACATACATATTACTTATGTGTACATTGTTATATCTGAGTAATACGACCTACAAAGCATCCGAGCAGTGATATATTTTGTTAGATAAGAACACAGATTAAATACCGCAAAACATTTCATACATCAAATATTCGCCGAATGAAACATAATATCAACAGAATCTTATTTGTCGCTTATTTATCGTTCACCTGATGTAGATACGGAAACTACGATTAATGGCGTTATTCATAATGACTTAATTGGAAATCAACGGCAAAATATACAGATGACATTTGCCATTTATAAAAGTTCATTAATTACTTGATTTTTTGTAAATTATTGTTTACCTGTCATAGGGGAGATCGTGTTTCCTTAACAGAGGCAACGACCATATGTTAAAGTTATTTAAACAATTAATTAATGTGTTAACAAACTACTCGTATACTAGGTATCTATTTCTAAGGTATGTCATCACTTAGATAACGGCTCTATTGTACATAGCAACACAAACTAATATCAATTATACGACGAACGAAAATAAATTACATTCTATTAGGTATTTGTTTTTTTTTGTCATATTTAATATTCATAATATTTAATGAGGTATTTAGTTTATGTTAAAAATAATAGTTACGTTAAATCCTTATCGTAAGGTTGTCTCGAAGAAATCGCTGTTTAGCGATAAGACCGCCTTTTGTATTGTTATCTAAATGTATGTATGTTTCTTGTTATATATATTTTCTAGGTACAATAAAGAGTATTATTATTATTAATAGTTCATGAAACGTAACTGATTTGCTGAGTGTTACAATGGTGAGGCTGTATTGGACATGTCAGACCCATCGCGACTGTGGAGTCATCTCAAAGGCAGGCTTCAATAGCGTTGACTTTAAAAATACTAAACTCAAAGCGAAAATACTGCTTAAATCGATTTATTTAATACCTATTTAAGACTATGGAATAAATCACGACCTTGAAAGTGACTATTGAACTGAATAATATTACTCTTTAAAAATAGGATTGACCTCATCCAATAAACAGAGCACAAACGGTTTAATTGCAGAAGCATGTTATACTTGTTACAAAAAGAGCTCGAATGATTTAAAATTGGATACTTTAGTTCACTAGACATGCAAAAAAATGATAAATAGGCCAAATGGAACGAATCTGCCGGTTTAATCTGACAAGACAGTTGGACAAACGTAGGTATAATGGCAACGTAGAGGAGCCTGATGATAAAGGCTGATCTGATAAAATCTACATAGTCACGGATATAAGTATCGCATGTGCCATAGAACTATGCATTTATAGTCAGGGACAAGTCTGTAATATTCATTTAGCGGTACAATATATGTGACGAAAAGATAACCAGAATAATTTTGGTAAGTCGGTTAAAATGAGTATTGAGTATAAAAGTAAGTTCTACAGAATAATTGTTGGAATCTAAATTTCTGACAAGAAGTTGTTAAAAAATATTGCTTCTTTACCGTCCCTGTTTACTCTCTACTTTGCCTAAAGCTGGAGAATACTCATAGCATTAATTATGAATACCGTCTTTGTACAACTCTTTAGACTAAATAAGTATAAATAATTAAATAAATAAAACGGCATTTTGTTAGCTTTAATGTCTTATTATAAAGTACGATTATTCACTGCAATTGAGGTAATATACTTTTTGTAAATTAATTTCTATTTCATTAAAGAATATAAACCTTTTTTGTGACGGAGGGGAAACCTTGAAAAGGTACACGGAAAGTCTTGGGAGAGACTCTGGGTTATGTGGGATTTTTACCCACTGGACGTGTGACTGTCACTAACAGTGTCTGTGACGACATGCAGCCAACATGCCGCCGCCATTCTCAGGATTGCTGACTGAGCGGTTCGAGCAACCCCAGAGGCAAATAATATAAACCTACCTTCAATATTTCGGCAATTCACGGTAGAATATCCTATCGATATTACTTTTCTATTAGCCTTATCTAGGTCTTAATAAAATCGTGTGTAAAATTTAACGCTTCAAGATTCACACAATTAACTGTGTTATCAGACAGAATATTAGCGTTTAATTACGCTATACAATAATATTAAAGACTTACAGCACTGAACGGTTAAGAATAAAATTCAATAACGTACATCACAATCAATAAATTTCAATAATAATCTGTTATAATATGCGGATAAAATGCACGGATGGTTATTCAGGTTCACTGACGCGAAGGCATTACGCGGCACAATCCGAACAAAATCACACAGGTCAGGGAAGTTGAACCCAGCACTATGGAAATTATTATATAGTCGTATCGAGATAATCGAAATATTCGTTTTTGTAATCCTCGAATATAATATGTATTTTTCTGTCGAATAGATTGTTAACTCTATTGCTACACATTTAAGTATTTTTATCTGTTAATTTATATTTATACACATAATTGAAAGTTTAGAAAGCAATTAAGATAGTACAATGATAAAATTATTGCTTAATTCTTTACAATTTCCTAACTGTAAAATAGCAATTTGCGAAAAAGTCCCATTATGCATATTATATGTTTAGTTAGTATATTATTTATTGTATTTGTGTATTTTAGTCCTTTATACATATTATGTAAAAATAATAATTTATTTAGAAATAGAAGTACTACTGCTACATACTCAACAAAAGGTTATTCCCACAATCATATGTCTCAAACCATCATCTATTAACATATTAATAATAAGCCCAGCGCTGGGCATAGGCCAGGTATCCGTGTTGTATACAGAAGAGCATTTTAAAGGTTTTTCAGGCAGACAAATAGTAATACAAATAAGGAGTAAAAAACATATAAATCATATACAATCGCTTTAATCTCAAAACCTGAATATATTAAATGGTACGTTACATAGTTACTTTTATACACATAATATAGGACACGAAAATATTACTAAGCGTAGATGTTTTCCTAATATATGTTTTACAAAAAATGTGCGCATGACTTCTGGTTTTTAATCATCTGCATGCCATCTGAACTGATTAAGATTAGGATTTACTTCACCTTGACGGTTTGCTGTCTTCGCATTTTCCGCGAGGCATCCACGATATTCACGTTAAAATACCTAACAAGAGATCACACTAGACGCAACATGTAAGCTTATTGAGCAATGATGGGTGGTGATTTTTTCCTTAAGATACTTTTTTTTAATATGAAGTAGCAAGCGAGCAAGCAACCCACCTGATGGTAAGTGGTTATCGCCGCCCATGGACATTTGTAAGCAACTTAATATAGAACAGGGGTTCTATATGAAGTCGACCACAGATGCGTTGCTACTCCCGAAGACTGAGATGGTCGCCTCATATAAAAGTGAGTTGTACTTGCGTGCAAATAAGTTTCAGCATCAAAAAACGTAAGTGACATTGAATCAAGTTTTTTGTTTTTTTTTTATCAAACTGAAGTAGTAAACGAGTCTGAAGTCTACCTGATGGTAAGTGGTTACTGTACATACGTAAACAACTTCATATAGAACAGTAGTTGTATCTGAAGTCGATCACATATGTGTTGCTACTCCCGAGAACTAAGATGCTCCCCTTATATATAAGTGAGCCTGTAACCACACCCTTCTATCGAAACGCAAGAACTGCTTCACGCTAGAAATAGGTGTAGCGGTGGTACTTCCCCGGTCGAACTACTTTGGTTCTGCCACCTAGTAAAATTTATTTTTGTGGTATTTATTTTTGAATTCCTATGCAAAAATTCATGTGCAATGATGCATCCGTACCGACCTGGTTTATAATATCCGTTATTCCCAGGTATTAACGTTCTATTAAATAGAACGCTGAACAAAATGTTAAGTTAAATAATTTACGCTTTAAGTAATAAGTTCTATTCCATATAAATAAATAGTTAAACAGTAAGCAAGTAAATGCGTATATATGTTTGAAAATGTATATTTTCGCAATAAATATATAGATTATTCAATACCAATTCTGCCATTGATTGAATCGATCCTACTCAGCTTGTGTTCCAAATATATTCAGTAATCGTATATGGTCTGTTGATCACAAAAGCATATATTAACTCTGTACCAGCTGGTGTTGGTCTTGAATAAAAACTCTTTGTTTTTTTCGGTGGATACCGATAGTCTAGATTTAGTCCATTAGTCGCCACCTACGATAGGAGGCGACCGATGGACTAAATTCAGGAAATAGGTGGTAGTGTCTTCCTACGTAACATCACACCTTTTTTTGTATCGAGGGGGAAAACCTTCAAAAGGTACCGGACGCTGTGGGAGCAACGCCGCGTTACATGGGATTGTTACCGCACTAATAACCCCTGGTGGCCGTCCTCAGTGCTGTGTGAAGGACTCCGGGATCTCCAACGGAACACAACCGGAGTCCTTTGAGAGCGATGCCTCCCTCCGGGCTCTTTTTCGGTGAGCATTTACACTCACCGTGTCTTCAGGTGTTAACGACGGCTTGCGACCATACATGCCGCCGTCTTTCCCGGGATTGCTTGGCTGGGCGGCTCGAGCTCCCACTTTTACCACCCGCAACCCTGGGAGCCGCCTTTTAGTCGCCTCTTACGACAGTCAGGGGATACCGTAGTAATATTCTGGTCCAGGGACTACAGGGACAATGTAACATCACACCTACTGCGGTCATTTTTACTGCGGTTAGGCGCAGTGACACTTAATAAAAACCTTCATAAGCTAAGGTCAAGGTAATCCAGCAGAAGACCTGAAAATAATGGATATGTATTTATTATGTTTGAGCGAACCAATTATTCAGTGTGAGAATAGGGATTACAAGCGTGGCTTTACCTTCACGCCTTTATCTTCACATAATGTTGTCTCGTCGTTTATACGAACAAATTAGGGATTACGCGTGTACTTTCATATTTAAGCTTGTTACAAAAAAATAATAGAGTCCTATAAAGTATGTAAAAAGAAGAAATTGTATAAGGTAAGTGAATCTAAGTGTAAAAAACTTCAATTTTTTAAGACTAAAATCTATCAATCTACACTTAGATGATAGTCTAGACTCTACTCACTCTGAATGAAAAATCGTATCCAACAAAGAGACAATAAACATTATTTAACCTTATACAAATGAAATATTAATTTAAACTTCGTCGTTAAAATCCCTCGCGTATAAGATGAGTCAAATATGTTCTCTACACTTATAAGCCCCACATTAAGGTTTACTTTTGTATCGTGGACACACAAAGACACATACACAAACACAAACCCAGAACAGAATCTAAATTAATCATTCAGATGTCAGTCTGGCCGGAAATCGAACCCGGAACACACTGTGTATCGGACCGGTATGGTGAACGCTCCGCAACGCGGGTCATCAAACTGATAGAGCTGAACAGTAAACACAAATATGTGTTTACTGTTCAGTTCTATCAGTTATAGCAAGTAACAAATGATTGAAGGAAATATTTTATTGTCACTAATGCTTGAAGCAAATGTTTCTAATCTCCGTCTGGCTGGGGATCGAACCCAGAACACACTGAGTATCGTACCAGTATGATGAACGCTCTGCCACGCGGGACATCAAATATATTTATGTTTATTGTTCAACACAAAAATTCTTTGAACAAAGATTCACAGCCCTAAGGTTAAAGTGATAATACCAAAATATTATTTCAGTCAGTTTTTGAATAAATAAAAGCTCTTTTAACATCATATACGAAATGAGTAGCGAGAAAATACACTTTAATATAATTTACTTCATAAAGTAAATCCTGAAATAGATTGAGATAGGCTTGCTTAAGTTTTAATGTCACTCAAAGAGACGTTTATGATGGATGTCTCTGCTTCCAGTCGTATCTCGTTTAGTAAAATGTAGTCGCGGGAACTAATCAGGAAAGTCGGTGGAAATTCGAAATGTAAATTTATTCTGCATTGAAATTGTCTCTTATTGAACTGTCTTGAAGCAGACAGAAAAGTTTACTGCAGAAAAATTGAATTTCAACTCCCTTTCCGCATTAAACTATTTGACTTTTACTAAAAATGCTTTTTATGTTTCGTTGAAAATTGTTTAATACGTAGGGATTTGTAGAGCAAAAGGAAAATACAAAATGCTAACAATTTAGAAAATGATATTATAAATAAATGGGAAATTGAAAGCAATTGCTAATACTTTTTAAGGAAAGAAACAGGGCTTCTATAATGTAAGAACCCTTTCTGACCCTGTATTTTGA
Organism: Cecropterus toxeus; assembly: GCA_018249875.1. NCBI lineage: Eukaryota > Metazoa > Arthropoda > Insecta > Lepidoptera > Hesperiidae > Cecropterus > Cecropterus toxeus. The sequence continues at coordinate 9,182 of DWNE01004478.1, forward strand.
TCTGAAGGGTGTGGTAAGGGAAATAGGAATCGGAGGCGTTTCAAATTATTCCTCAGGATTAACAATTCATCTGTGGCCAACCTCAAGTAAGACTGAGAACTAACCTGGGCTTGATAACATATGTCCATGGGCGGCCGTGACCACTTTCCATTAAGTGGACTACATTCTTATTGAAAATACCCCCCCCCCCACCCTCCCCCCCCCCCCCCCTCTCCACGCCCCCGACGCCCCCCCGCCCCCCCCGCGCCCTCCCCCCCTCCCCGTTGGACGACTACTCGCAGAGTCCTCTGAGCGCGATCCCCTTTCGGACTCCGCCCAGATAAGCGTTGAAGCCATATCGTATAACACCTATATTTACTGGGAGTATGTGTGTAGGAATGTGTAAAGTATATATAAAATATATAAATGTTTATGTTTGGTAAGTTGATGTAGAATTAATAGTGATTGGTAGAGAAAAGTTCTAAGTAACGTTTCATAAGGGCGAGATACAAGTAAGAACAAGTCATTAATCTTGCTGTCACTCAGCAGCAAATGAAATATCAAGATTGATAGTAGAACACATACATCACACTAATTTAACGTTCCTTTATCTTATATAAGTAAAAACACTTGTGTGAGTACAAGTAAATAAATAAATTGGATACATTTACTGTGATTTCAAAATCAAGCCTTACAGACCCTCCATAAATAACGTCCCACGTTCTTGTCACAGGTGGTCACATTTACAAGACTGGGAGAGCATGAGAGAGGTTAGGTCACGTGGAAAGGATTTCTTATAATATTATTACACTTATTCCTTAAATAGATTTAAATATACAAAAACTAAAGAACATTATAATCTTAGGACAAACACCTAAGATTATAATGTTTTTTAGTTTTTGTTTATTTTTCATATTGTTATCGTTTATTTATGTTAAATTTAGTCATATCAAATGAGTGAATTCAACGCAATGTATACCATACCGCGCAAAGAACCAGTGTTGTTCAACTAGAAAGGTACGCTAGTCTTAGGAACTAGGGATATAAAAAATAATCGATTATTAAATAAATCGATTATTTTTTTAGAATAATCGTTTTGTTGAACATAAATAATCGATTTTAAATTGATCGATTTTTTATTTATACATTAGATTTTTTTGCCGTAGCTTTGAATTACTAAAAAGATTATTTATTTCGTTGTTTCACGTACTTTCGATATTTTAAGAGCACCTCTATAATAGAATTACTTGCAACGCCATCTAGTGCCTATTATTTGTGGGGTTTTGCAAAAAAATGTTAAATAAATGAACAAAAAGTATTTGGGGGCTAACTTTATAATAAAACGATTTTTAAAAAATAGATTATTTTTTGTAAAAACATTCTTGGAAAATCGATTGTTAGATTAAATATAAAATCGATTGATATAAAAATCGATTTTTGCCCAACCTAAGCACATCCCTATTAGGAACTACCGGTTCTAAATAAAGTTCAAAAAAAGCTATTTTTAAATAAATAGTCAATTTATTGAGGAAACCTGTAGGTTGTATAATATCGCTAGGTTTGCTTCTATTTTCTTGTATAGTAGCAGGTAAAACCACGGGGCACAGTTTGTTTTGTGTAATTTGACCTTCGATCAAATATGTACTAGATTAAGCGTTGCATACAAACGCAGCTCGAAAAAATGACAAGAGTTTGGTATACTACAGTACATATTACGATGATGTAAAACTGGAACTTAGATGCTCTTAACTAAAGAAAGACACTCCTTCAGAAACCTTACTGTTATGGTGGTTGTTTTCGCAATTTTTAAAAGCACACTGAGGCATTATAACGCGTCTGCTTGTTGGCTACGGTTGGCCGATACTAAATCGAAATAAGACCACAATTTGATTTTTGCTCTTATTTCTCTTGCCGTTTTTGGAGCCGTAACCTTTAATCTAGTACATATTTGATCGAAGTGTACCACGCACATGACCCTCTAGTAACGAATCTGGATCGAACCCGGAACAGTAAGCCCATACGATGACCACTGTACTATTTGTAGTCAATAACGTGTTCTAAATCGATAAGAAGATGTCCCGTTTGCAGTATTACACCAGTTACGGGGCTTTGCAAGATGAGTATGAAGCTTAAGTCCATTCACGCGTACCGTACAGCCTTCACATCGCAGCGCCAAAAACGAACGGTGCGTACATGTGAATAAGATCACTACAAATATTTGTAGTTGCGTTATGGTAACAATTACGTATTTGCTACAAAGTAGTCATTCATATATAGTCGCTGGTAGTTGCATTATCGCTATAGATTGCATGATAGCTAGTATAAGGTGTTCAGTATCGACTACAATGATGATTCAGACTTCAAAATATCCATATTAAAAAACTTGTGCGTCTCGAGATGACCAACAGAAATTATAACTTAAAAGTTGAATATTAAACATTGAAATTGTGTTACTAGAGAAAAGCTTATATGTCTATCGCAAAAGCTTACATGTCTACTCAACACTGAGTAATGCGAAGAGAGGAGAGAGAAGCATCTGTCCCAAACGCGGCTAGCGCTGTAGGTTAGGTTAAGTTAGTTATTGAGAGAAGACGAGCCTGCCTGCCGCTGACGTATGCGCGTGAGAAAGGGAAGCCAAACAGACTGGCGCCGTTACGTGTTACGTAACGAAGCGGTTTACCCTGCCATAAGAAGTTGTTACTTCAAAAAGATGCAGTTTTATATTATTTTGCGCCCGTCCACGCGGTTATCGTGGTATGTGTGAATGAGCCGTAAGAGCTTTCTAACGCCAAGCGAATCAAATGTGAGAACGGGGCATAGGTCGATAATTCGCTTCTGTGTAATACGAGCCTAATGGAGACCAATCATTACTTACTATTACATCTGAGTCTATTCTATTCGAATATCACTGGACCTCACTTTCTGTGTTCAACATTTAATAACAACTTTCGCTAAGCCTCAATCGGAAATCGGAAATTCGTGCAATTACATTTGAATTTGAATCTAAGCATCGGTTTAAATGTAAACCTACATAATTATTCCGGAATATAGATTAGATTTGTTGAAAGTGGATTTCGTGTTTAAGTAAATTAGATGGTAATCTCAAATTTATTCTCTATTAATATATGTATTTTGCTAATATCACAGCATCGCACAGAAACAACGAAAGGGACCGAATACAAAATCTCGGCAAATGATGGTAATTACTTCAAATCGTTATAGCTTAGGTTATCGTTAAGAAACAAGCTGTTTCTTCGAGCTCGAGAAGCACAAATATAAATGTTACTTCTCTTTAATAACCGATGACTATTCTATAAATCCCGAAAATGTGTGGTATATGTATTATGTACCTACTGACTATGCACGTACAGAGGTGCTTATAACCTATGACGCTGATTTCGCTTACTATATAAAAATCCTTGCATGTCTATAACCACTCCATATCACTTCAATCGGAACTAGTAAACACATAATACTTTACTGATACAATTCCGTTACATAATCCGTATACTAAGCTTTTCTCATCAGCATCGGCCGTTGCGTCCGCTAATAACTGTTGCAACACCGCCGCGTCCGATGCCGCTCGTAAAGTTACGAAACGAGAACTGCACACAAATAAACGACAACAAAGGGCTGAGTGTAGGGTTACCACATCTTAGGTATTTCAATGGATTTTCCTAATATCTGAAACGCTTTAAGTTATCACGTATCATAATCCATACAGGATTAGTGGGAAGTATAGACTGAATATTTGTGACAATATATGTAATTTCAATCTGAAAGAAAGCGAGGACCTTTTTGACTTGGTGCCTACATCGCCAATCCATCATCGCACCACTCTCCGAAGGTTGAGGTTCCACCCGCATTAACTGGACTCGTGACGGTCCTATACGATTCGGTTTGTACGTTCCTTCCTGCCACGAACGTGCAAGATATGTAATGAGCTTCATCCTGAGTTATTCCCGCAGTGCTATAACATGGGTTTCTTGAAGAGGCTTGCAAAAAGAGCTCTCTTTCAAAGCCGGCAATGCATTGGCCACTCCTCTGGTATTGCAAATGTCCATAGACGACGTTGACTACTTTCCATCAGGTAGGACGTCTGCCTTATCGTCAGGTCAAAATATAAGAATATACAAATATAAAAGAGTTAGCAAACGAGTATGTTGTCCATCTGTTGGTAAATGGCAATTGTTGCTCAAAAACATCTGTTATTTATCCTTAGGTTAGATTAGGTTCTTACCGAGAAGTCGAAGATGCTTTGCTGCCTCTTTAAGTGAGAACGCCTCATCTAAACATGGTTTTTTAATCTATTATTATATCAAATTCTTTAATGATCGTAGGAGCCAGTTCTACTTTATACGTTACCAGAGTTTCGGATCTTATCCAATTCTTTACTATATATCCGTCCGTCGTGTTTACTTCCAAATTTATGTAAACATCAGTTAACAGATATGCCGAGTAGGGTATAGCTATCTGATAACTAATATCTTACTTACTTGATGCCAGAAATTATACACAAAACTACGGACTTCACGCGTACAAAGTAAAATAATTAAACGTATCCGCCAGATATGTGATATCTGTCAAATTTACCAATAGAATTAATTTAACTACCTCGTCCATTCTAAGACTCCCTTAGACTTTGTATCCATTAGTAGGATGTAAAGTAAAATTAACGCTTTCTACACTCATATTGAGACATTAGAATTCCCTGCATTGCGGTTGCACAAACAGACACAATGCCAAGAAACACAATGGTCCGTGGCGAAAAGCGAAAACGTTTGACATTACATAGACGTCATTAAACAAGATTTATCTTCCTTTTTTATTACACTGATACAAAACCATTTTGTTAGTAGATAGTTACGTATGTTAGTCGTCAATCAACCTTTCGTTGATTGACGACTAACATACGAAAAGTCACAAATAGGGAATCCTAGGGAACAGAATATTCAAGACAATCAGAGTCTGAACTCCGCTAACCGCTCATGACTCCAAGGTTTTTTACCTGAAGTCGGACGGATTATCTTTGATTAGGTTTGGCGTTCTTGTTCTGGTTTAAAGACTTGTTAAGGGGGAGATACACTAGACGTTCTAATATAGGCCTCAGTGCCAGCAACGCATCTGTAACCGAACTCAGACAGGGCTCTTATTCAATTTGCATTTGATTACAAATGTCCATGATTGATAAAAGCCACATTCTATCAAGTAAACTGCGTGCTCGTTTTCTATTCCTATTTTTTTAATAAAGTGTTATAATATTGTTTTCATCTTTTACCAATCGACAAAACAGATCAGTGTTATAGTGGGGGACCAAAGATCGGAGTTGCATGAAGGTACTTTCTTCTATTAAAAGCTTGCTTATTTAAAATTGGTAGTATTGCGTTCGATAAAATATACTTGCAATTACCCGTAGCTCTGCTCGCTTCAGTCATTTACTACGACAAAAAGTATCCTATGTTATTCCAGGTTATAAACTATATATGTGCCAATTTTCAGCGAAATCACTAGTTTTTAACCGACTTCCAATAAGGAGGTGGTTGTCAATTCGTCTGTATTTTTTTATATTTGATACATCTTAAGTTATGGTTAGAGTGGACCGATTTTGTTATTTTTTTTAATTGAAAGTTGTTGCTCATAAACTTTAAGGACATAGATTCGTCGTTGTAATCTAACAAAATGGATGAGATACATATATTTAAATTATTTTTTGCTTTTTGGTGACATTGAAGCCGGTTTCTATTTTTTGTTAAAAAATATGTGAAAGAATAACTAACATACATAATTAAATTCTCACAAACTTTCACCTTCAAAATATTCATACCAAAATATGATAGTTGGATATGATTTAAGGATTATCCTCACCAATACCTATTGACAGTAACCCTAATCCGTCAGAAATAGGCCGGCACGCTTCCTAGTGGATCTGAGCGCGCGACGAGACCGAATTAGTTACGGAATAGCCGCAT
>DWNE01004479.1:0-15126 GCA_018249875.1 Cecropterus toxeus
TGTTTTAATTATCAGTGTAAAAGTACTATCATTTAGGGATAATTAATTTATTGCGCTATCGTACACAAACATGACAATTTATATTACATTAAAAATTATATAAATCTGTTATAATAAAAATATTATTTATAAAATAATTAAATAGTATAAATTGTCTACTTTTCCTTCATCTTAGGAATTTTCGATGAGGGTTTTTACCCATCACAAAAAGTACACAACGCCGCAAAGAAGTTTTCGAAGTTCAAAGAATCTCGCTTCTCCACATTCTCCAAATGATGTTTGAGATGTAAGAAGTGTTCAGGATTAGTTTTGACATTGCAGATAAATTTGATTTCGCACGACACAAATGTTCCGCCGTTTTAGGAATATCCAGCTTCTATTTTCTTTCCCTCCGACGATAATGATTGCATTATGTCTCCGTGCTAACATTGTAGCACATGGGACCAGTTGACAGATGTTGACATTATCCAATTGTATCGTAACGTGTTTACTTCGCGTCACTTCAAGGTGTCCCAGGATACGTGTAGTTTACGACACATATTCTTTCTGTGTGTTCGTAAATGTGTATGTCTGAACAAATTTGTCATATAAATTTATGTTTTTTTTTGTTATTGGAGAACCAAACGAGCATGCAGTTTATCTGATGTTTTTTTTTCATAGTATGAAATTCGCTAGTAAGCATGCAGTCCCCCTAATGGTAAGTGGCCACTGCCGCTTACGGACATCTTCTGAACTAACTAAGCAACTTCTACAAGAAGTTCTACTTGAATTCAGTCACAGATGCGTTGCTACTACCGAGGATTCAGATGTTCGCCTCATATAAGTGAGCCGGCAAACCCTCCACAAGAAGCGCAAGAACTGCTTCTCGCTCGAAATAAGTGTAGCTATGGTACCTCCCCTCGAACAACACTGGTTCTACCACCTAGTAAACAAGTTACAGACAGAAAGTAAGCACTTACCGTCAAGTTGACTGTATGTTTGCTTCGTCCTTAAACATAAAAAAAATATTCTAAAAGTAAGGTATGTGTTTGATCTATGTATATTTGTGTAGTATATAATATCCGGCTTATGTGTCTTTAACTACTAATCAGATGAACCCATTGGAACATGTCTGTCTAAGCTTATAGGTGACCGCGGTAAATTAATAATTTAGCTAGTAGATGCTGGTGAGCTAGCCTGGAACTAATCCCCAAGTCGCCGCTTGCGGCTTTACGGGAAGACGGTATGGATTCTAGGCGGACATGGAACGTGTAACTTACATAAATACAAGAGTAAAGCGACTACGCTTCGTCTAGAATGTTTGCAATCACGATGGTAAATTTAAAGCGTGGGCCACTAAAAACGCGTAACTCTTCATTCGCTTCGTCTTTTGACTTACAAATTACTTTTTTCTTAGGTCTTAAGAATAAATCTAGGTGTAACATTGTTACTTGTACCTTATAAGTAACACAGGTATATAAGATACAAGAAAATAATTAATACATTTTTTTTATTGGTCGTCATCGTTTTTAAAAAATATTTGTTTCATCTTATTTAATTGTTAGTTAATAAAATATATTTGGTTATGTACCGATGTCCTCTGTATAAGTAATTGTGAACGACATCTATTTACAGTTAAAGATTATTTAAGTAACTGTAGCGCCTAATCGCTTACAGTTAAAACGAAGTTTTGTTTTCGTGGCCACAATGAAGCATAAATCTTCAGCTCTGCGCCGACGACAAGTTTCAATATGTACACTGTGTGCCAAAATACAGCGCGATATTAGCATATTTTGGCAAAACAAACTGGATTTGTTCAATATTTTAGACATACTCGGATTTACCTCGCTTTCGTGAAATTTAGAATTTTAATCTTGTTAATGTGAAATGGCGTCGCTTTTGACCCTTCTTTTACACAAGTATTGTTTTGTTCTTTTCTATGGTACTGTAGTTTACTATCGTTTGTGTGGTACTGTTTTATAATCCTTTTTACTTTTGCTGAAGTGAAACTTTAGATTATGTGATTTGAAACTTGATTAAACTAAATTGCGTTTTGAAAGCAGTCGCCGGCGCTACAGCTAGATGGCGCTGTACCCCTTTCTGAATTACGCTAACGATTTTACTTCGTTGCTTGTAGTATATGCGAAATAATATAACTATTGAGTTACACTTCAGCCGTGTGTGAATTGCACATACATTTTTGTTTGTTTTCAGGCTCGAGTTTACATAATTATATGATCGTATTGATCCATTGAGTCGATTAAAATAAATGTTTTTGTAAGCTGTCCATAATTTTAAGACTCCATAATTGTATTGTCTATGTAAACACCATCCTAATCGCCATGAGATTTATACTTTTCTTAACCCGATTTTAGAAAGGCATTAGAATGATACGGGTTAAAGCCATTGTCGACCACACTATTTTACACACATTTTAAATATATATTTACTAATTTAGTTACTTTAATGTTGAACAACATTAAATTTGAAACAAAGATTACCGAAAAAGTATTTTTCCTATTCAAATTTTGTTTTTCGTTTCAGTCCATCATACACCATAAATTTCTAGAAATCCCATAAATGACACTCAAAATATAATAAAAAGCAACGCCCTCTTCAAGTTTCAAATTTCTGTCATTAGGGGCTTGGGCTGGGCGATGATGAGTCAGTCGGTTAATAACCGCTTTTATATAAGGAGTTACTTATATTTCTATTGACATTTCAGTTCTCATGGGACTTACGTGTATCAGCTCACTAAATACGATCCTTCATGTTCTTCGTTGTTCATGTTATTACCATTACTAAATGTTGTACCAAAATAAATCGACTAAAATGTCCTGTTTCAGAACCTATATGAGTATTGCCGATTGAGATTAGGTATTTAAAATATTATATGTTGATAATTGCCGCTGTAAATTGGTAAAGATATCAAAACAATTGGCAGACGTCTTTTTCGTTTTTCCCGTTACTCCGCCTGCTTCGGTCTTGTAAAGATCCTATGTATTAATTTAAGCCATAAATAGTGTGCCAAGTTCATCCAAATCCAATTAGTAGCTGTTACGTGAAAGAATAATAACACATACATATAACCTCGCAAACTTTCCTATTTATAATATTAGTCAGATTTTTATTGTAATAACTGACAAGAACCACTAGAGCTCACTTAACAAATATAGCTCAGTTACCAAATATAGCTCAGTTACCGGTCATTGTCTCCGAAATAAAAAGCATAAAACATTTGGAAAGCCAATTATATATTTGTTGAAGTAATTCTTGGCTTCCCATAAATTCCCATTCAGAACGCGTCGTTGGCGCTGACATTTCAACGGTCCCGATGGAGTTTGCTGAGCTGAGCTGAGTAAACAAAGTTATTTACTCGCTCGATTTAGATACATATTGCAAGAGCTTTGTTTTACGACTATTATACATACTTATTTATGGAAATGTATTGGATATGCATATTCTTTCCGTTTGTGATAATAATTTAGTCCTCATATCGGGGAAATACCTCTGCCACTCCTACTAAAACGTCAAGCAGATCTTCCGTTGCGATGGAAGGGTTTTGCAGGCTTACTTTTATATGATGCGACTATCTTAATCGTCGGGAGAAGCAACGCATCTGTTATCGAACCCTTTCTGTATGAATTAGCTTACTGATGTATATAGGGAACAGTGATCACTTACGATCAGGTAGACTGTATCGTCGATTGATACTTCTTGTAAAAAAGTCACTATTTTAATTTGTCTTGGATTATTCCTTTGCGTTTCTTTTGTATTATAACTAAAACAAGATATTAAAAAATCACTTTCATTTTTGTCGATATAATTTTGTACTCATCAATTCCCACGGAGAACAAGTTATACGGCATCGTTAGAGCTGGCATTTCAGTGCTCCCGGTGGAGTCACGTTGCTGAGCTTAGCTGAGTGAACGAAATTATTTACTCGCTCGATTTAGGTACATAATACAGAGATTGCAAATGTTAAAGGTGTAACAAAGGATTTTTGCGCCATAAATTGGAGTGTTTGAACGTGGTTTTCTTTTTTGTGCGAAATAAAAATATGAAACTCTATATTTTTATTATCACCTGTTTCTGACAAAGGACTAAAATTATTTCGTGTAGCTCGTGAGTTATAAGTTTGTTAAGGGTATGTTTTTTAATTTTAATTGTGTAGGCGCTTGGAAATGGCATTTCATCCAATCAAAATCTCAGAATAGAGTCCTTTGTGCCGTGGATTATATCGAGGCACATAAGCAAACTAAATTTATCATTCCAAATTTCTGCTTGACCAGGATTGTACCCGTGACCCTCTGGCCTGTGACGGTACAATTATCATCTAACGAGAGAATTTATTTACGTCGCTGAAAATCAAAATTTAAAACACAAGGTAGTTCGTGTAGGTTGCGTTGACATTTTCAGCTGAAACGTGGGTGTATGTAGTTACTGTTTCACCCACGTTGCTTATATACTTTTAATGTTGAACATTGTACGGGCTTGTAATTTACTTTATAGTTCATGACATTCAGATTGTAAAACAAATAACTCCGATAAGCAGAAGTTATATTGTCTGCTTTACCAATGTCTGCGGTTTTTACTCTGGTCTGACTCAAGGTCTGCGCCAAAAGAAGACTGTGTATTGTTCAAGAGCTTGTATGTGTGTCCATTTCTTTGGCACGCGCTACAGCCCAAACGGCTCGACGAAATGTGACTTATGAGTTATGACATATCATTGGAATCGTTTCATTTTGCAGTGACATAGGCTGAATTATTTTCAAACGGCGCCTGTAAATAAGAAAACTTAAGGAACGAGTTTTTTTAATATCATGTCAATATGTGTGTCAAATGCAAGCTGTTAGTTTTCACAATATTTTTCTTGTAAATAAGTCGAGATGTCGAGATGTCAGTATAATTAAAAAAATGAATTTGTTTATTACTTATTTCTTATGAGCAAAAACGATTATTTAAAAAAAAAGATAATTTTGTACTAAGGTGACTGTTTCAAAATTATTTTTGAAAAATGTTCAACTGTATTTATCTCTAACTTGGACATGAGGCGGACTGTTATGTACGTACATATTTCATGGAAAGTATAATAAAGTTCCTTCGTATCTCTCACATTAATTTCCTTTGTTACAGGTAATTGCTGAGTTTGTTTACCGGAGGGCAGATCAAGGGGTCAGAGCCCGCGGCCACATGATCCTGGCATAATACATTATTTTATTTGTATTTTATATTTGTGCTCGGCCTGTAGCTAATTGTTTCTATATACCTGAAGCACCCGTGCTTCGCAACGCGACAAAAGATGTAGGTTTTATTCGCTAATCGTACATGAAAAGTGATAAGGACCGGATAAAAAAATAAATGTTAATCTCGTATATGTCATCAAAAGTCTATTTTTTTAGCGTTCTCTTTTTATTTAAAAAGGAATAATGACAGTTTAAAACCAAAGGGTGTAGTGACACATTGTAGCAAACGAGCATGCAGGCCATGATGGTAAGTAGCCGGTGCCGGCATGGACACCTGTAAACAATACCTAATAGAACAGGGGTTCTATCTGAAGTCGATCAGCAAGCGTTGCTACTTCCGAGGACTAAGATGGTGGCCTCATATATAAGTCAGTGAGCCGGCAACCACACATTTCAACCGAAGCAAAGCATTGCAAGAATTGCTTCAAGCTAAAAGTAGGTTGGTGGTACCTCCCCGATCGAACGACACTGGTTCTATCACCTGTCAAAACGTGAACTTAGGAAAGTCTATACCTACCAGTTTCCACTGGTGTGTATAGACTTGTAGACGTGTAGTTAAAGTCATTCAAGGGGCTGATGGATGGATTATAATATTTGATCTAAAACAGGTATGCCAATACGACTGAAAGTCCACAGATGCACGTAATGAATACTAATTCTCTTGAAGAAGTCCAAAATTAACTCCGAGAATTTTGGTTTCGTATTCTAGTTCTCGTTCTTTCGTGAAGTTCGTATAACAATTTCTTAAAACTTTCATACTTTTATTAGTGAAAATTCTCTTGTAAATATTTCCCTTGAGATTATTCCTCTCGTAAAATGAAAATTCATATTTTCAGTTGACACTAATGTATCTCCACGGACTTTGATAAAGCGGCTGTGTTATAGCGTCTGGGGTTTCTAGTTTCCCTTCATAGTAAGCGTTTATTTCAGAACTAGTGCGAGCGCGCAGAACTACCCTCATTTCAGTTTTTTTGATTTTTTTCTCATATCTTGGAGATTGTATTTTTTGAGTACAAATCTAAATACTCAAGCTATTTGTGAGTTATATAATAACACATGTCGTTCGTTGTAAATTGTTCTGTGTCATACGATAGAGCGTTTTCAAAATTAGTCTTTTTAAAGTATTTTTGAAGTGAAACGTTCATAAAGTTTAAAAATTATCTATTGGCACTGTTAAACCTGACCTGATTGTTGGTGTATCACCACACCAACTATCAGGTTAGGCTTGCATTTATTTATTTTAGCGCCATCTTTTAGCAGTCGGGTTTCTTGTTTTCATAATAATATATATACTTGGATAACTTTTCATTTTGCGTACGTCATTGGTTAGAACACTTAACTACTAAAAGCCTGTAGTATTATACGCCATCAAAAAAAAATAACTATATTGATAGTCATATGCATTTTTTTCATAATTAATTTTCGCAAGTTTCAGTTCAAGTGGGTATGATTGGTAATTTATTCAGGACAGTAACAGCTAAGCTACGAAACAGTGCTAATTTCTTTAAATCAGTCGGACATAAAGTAAATTGAAGACAAAAGTACCGAAATAAACCTTTCAAATCCTTACATCCGTTGTAATTACTACTTAGTTTCATCACGAAGGAGTGAGCGGTAAGCGAGTTTTTCGCTTAACCTGAGGGCTACTAAAAATTCGCTTCGATAATTCGCTTACCGCTGCAAGTTTCAGCGATAAGCGTTAAATATAAATGTATGTGTTTGATCTGATAAGTTCAAGCAATTTCGCTGCAAATTGAAATTCACTTCAAACTTGGAATTACGCTAGAAGCGAAAATTTTTATTGGCCAAGTTATTAAGTAAACCAAAGCCAAAACCGTAATCTTAGAGCTAGTCGGAGAATGCACTTGGTACTCTGCTTGTTAAGTGCATTACCCATGCAACCACGTACGTAGTAATACCACCAGATTTTACAGTGGCGTAGCGAGGATTAATGTAGTTCGAAGTTCAATTCGCCGCCCTCTCCGCTTCACCTCTTCGCTTCACCCTTTGACACCTGTGTTTTTATTCTTTGACGACCTAAAAATAAAATCGCCAAACTTAAATACTATTTGCCATTAAATCTAAATATTCTGGTGCAAGTTGAGTTTCGAGGATTTTTCTGTAGAAAAATGCCAGTTACGTAAAAGAAAATTTTGCTGCCCTCTAAAACGTGCCGCCTCTATTTTATAGGTGTTATATAATAAAACTGTTATTAGCATGTTTCAAACGCAACTCGCTAGCGATGAAACGTGCTCCTTACACCGAGTGAAACGCATTAAGCGAATTGGGCGTGAAGACGCTTGTTACACGTCTCGACTGTAATTGTTGAACACCCATTTCACAAGGAGCCCCGACTTAATGTGACTCAACCCGTTTCCAGTAGAAATAACGATTTTAATAAGGCTCCGAACGGTCTCGCTTAACTGGATCGTGTGGACTGGATGCGATAAATTTACGAAAGCGTCGTGAAATGAGAAAAAAATTGAACAAATAAAGTAGACGGTGTGTAAAGTAAATACGATGTACGTCCCCGTTGTGTAAATTTTGATGTGGAGTGGAGTGGAGTGGAATTAGATTAGTCGGAATATTTTCCAAAAGAATGTGTCTTGAATAGTAGTAGAATCTGGAATACGAAATGGAATTTTATAAGAATGTATGGATATGTTTTGCTTTTTTTTCCTGTTTTGGATGTGAAATACAATGTTTTTTTTTAATATCGGACTATAATAATAATAATAAAAAAAATATTTCAGACATGTCCATAACTGTTAGTATACAATGTTGCTTACAAACTATGTTAGTATAATTAATTCCAAATTGAAATTCCAATTCCAATATAATATAAAATTCATAGTAAACAATTAATTAATATACGATAAATCATGTCAAAAATTAATCAATTTGTCCTGTCACAATTTTCACAAAACTGAGCATATATGAGGAGTCATATTTATATGACAACGTCTTCAGGATATTGTATATAGCTATTGGTGCTATGTCGCAATCTTCTATGACTGTGACCTTAATCAGTATGTTTAATAAGATCGAGGTAGCATAAGAGCATTCAGCCCTTCTAACGTTATGTAGTCTGCCGCCCATGGACATCTGAAACAAACCCACCTCCATGGTGATTGTCCTCGGTTGAACATACATTTTCTACTTCCATTTACTTATGATTTATTGAACCAACACATTGAGTTCTACCAGCCAACGTTTGGCATGTGAAGGAAAACAAAAAATGGTTAAATCAAAAATATGAAAAAAAGCGATTAACAATAATTGGATAATAATTAAAAACAATTTGAAAAGCGAATTTACATGTTGTACAAAATACCCATTCATCTCATCCTAAAAGGTAATCAGTCATGGACAACAAATTAAGACTCTCTTAGCTTTATATACTCAGCTTCATACTAGGACTTTTCCTATGTCGTAGGTGCAATACATACAAAGTCGAATACTCAAACACCCTGACTTGGAACAGACAGCTGAATTCATCATGCTGGTATCTGTCTGGCCGGGGTTCGAACACGGAACATGCTGCGTGTCAGACCACTACGAGGACAGTTCCACCACGCAGGTCGTCAAATAGTTGTTCTTCAAATCATCATGGCGTTATTCTATGGAAAATATGTCTCGTATATAGATATATTCTGTTTAGTATAACGCCATAGTCTAATGATTGTAAGCTTATGTTACAAAACCAGTAAATTTAATGAATGTTCTGAGCACGCGGCAAATTTTATTAAAAATATGAGTAATATTGCTCATGAAACCCAATTAGTAGGTCGCAATGGCTACCTATCGTAATGAATAATAACCTCCCGTAATGAAGAGGGTGGGTTTATTAAAGAAATATATCATTACAACGAGCATTTTGTGAACCTATATTACGCTAATAATTCTTACCAAATCCTTGTAAGCGGTTAGTAGTCTAGTGATATGAAGTAAGTCCCAAGTTTCGTCTAAAGCAGAGGTTGGCAACCTTTAAAAATGCAGGCTATATAGTAAAAAATATATATAGTAAAAAATTTAAGGTTTTATAGTAAACAAAATGCTATAATGTAATGTCGGGCCACATTCGGAAATTATTGTAATTGTAAATTATTATTAGATTTTATTTATATTTGAGTAATATGTATTAACATTTTTACATTTGTACACTGACATTTAGGATTTGTAGTTATTAATGATTTATTTAAATTAGGTTAAGCGAGCGATGAAAATGTAATTTTTAAAGACCGGAAGTAACCTTTTCCTATAGATTAATTGATTTGAATTAAAATTTATGAACTTTGAAGACGAAGAAAAATCGTCCAGATAATATTAAGAGGACAGCGACGAAATTGTAGGAATAGCTGCGGGCCGCAAGAAGGTCACGGGCTGCGGGTTGCCGACCGCTACCCTGGTCATAAAACCTTCAGTCATGCGATACCCTTACATACGGCTTCAGCTGATTCTCCAATTGCATTAAAGGCCAGCAGTGTTGTAAGCTAATTACAAGGTACACGGTGTTGTTAATACATTGACCTTGTACTGTGGAATTAGTATGATTGATAACCACTACTACCATTGCTATAAATACAATACAATACAACATATTTATCTTTATTGTAATCCAAAACAAAGGTAATGAAACAAAAGACACATAACAAGGTACAACAGGCAGTCTTATCACTAAAATAGCGATCTCTTTCAGACTTCCTTTGACAACATTTAGACAACATTTGAGGTACAAGAGAGGAGAGATACAAAATATTTTCATAGTATTTATTTATTAGGTTGAATTACAAAATATTAATTAATTTAACAAATATATACATAATAAAAAATAACTTAAATTTTAAAAGAAACATATTACCAAATTAAATTAAATATAAATTAAATTAAATTAAATTAAATTAAATATAAAAGTTGCATCTAAATTGCTGCCCTGAGGATGAGTTCCCAGAATGCTGGCAACATTACCTCGTTGAATAGCCAGGCTAGTTATAGTTTTCATAGTTATTTACTTATTGCAATGAATTATTGTCATTATTTGTCATTATTAATGTCATTATTTTGCATAGGGTTACATATGAGTATCATCTTAGTTCTCAGGAGTAGCAACGCAGCCGCATCGATTTCAGATAGAACCCTTGTTCTATATCAACTTGCTAGTCTGCTATAATAGTTCTAGCGTGAAGCAGTTCTTGTGTTTTGGTGGAAGGTTCTGGCTCATTTGTATTTGAGGCGAACATCCTAGTCCTCGAGAGTACCAACGCATCTCTGATTGGCTTCGGATTAAATAACTGTGCTATATGAGTTGCTTACAGATTTCCATGGGCGGCAGTGACCACATACCATCAAGTGGATTTAATGCTCGTTTGCTACTCAAGGCTGAATATAGGAGACGAAAAATACAGGAGAAAATTAATGAGTCTGGCTAACGGCGATACGATTCATTAGCCATAAAACTTTATGGCCGTAAACTTGAATAAATTTTATGTGATTAAAATATTTATTGGCTAATGAGAAAATTTTATCGCGAAACTTTAAACGAGTCTATCTGAGCAGATTTTACGTCAAAAGTTAGATTGCTTCGAAGTTCTAAGTTGGTAATAACTTATCTGACGATGACGTGTTGTTCTGCCTTTAGTCTAGTATGAATAAACTATCGGATTAGACAGTTCGCTAATTAATTGGAATATCGCATTAAATTCGCTTCAAGTATAACTTAAATGTGACTAAAGTTAACTGAGAATGAATGACGAAATTAGTTGGTTAATTAATTAACTGAAGTAGCTCACTAAATTTGCGTCAAATTTAGTTTTAAATGCAATATGACGCTGGATTAAATTTTGGCGTTACTTAAAATTGCTTATAGTTAAACTTTGTACCAATTTATACTATGTTTCATGATCAATAGACCCATGTTTCGCCATTTTACTTAAATGTTGATAATAATGTCTATTTTGGTTATAGTAATGAAGAAAAATTTATATTTCGACTTATTTCATAATATCTACTTATTTTTCTCTTTTCAGTCTAAGAAGCAGTGTGATTTTTTCTTTATAATAAATTTTTCAACTTAGACAATTAAAAGCAAAGATCATATTTTCTTAGAAACAACGCGTTAAATAAGATATTGTTAGTGGTCCCCTTAAATTATGTATCTTCAACCCGCAATTAAAATAGAGTAGTTAGGTCATGCCGCGAGGTCAGTCCCTCGGGGATCAATTAAACTGAATGTGAAATGGGATCTATTTCTTCGGTCATACAATATTCGACTAGGTGGTCTTAACTCGATTCATTTTTAAGGAATAACGACATAATCGCTAAGTAGCTGTTAGAATAAGGTTCATACAAGAACGATTTGAATGAAATTGCAGACGTAGTGTTAGTAATTGTTACTGGAACCATCGCCATTTCATTACTGTCCCACTGTTGGCCACGGGTGTTCTCCCAGAATGGGTAGTAGGCCATAGTCCACCGCGTTGGCCAAAATACGAATTTGTATACTTTGCACACCTTTGGGAACTTTTTTTAATGAACTTTTATGTGTGTAGGTTTCCCACGATGCTTTCCTTCACCCTAAAGCAGTGATAATCAGTTTTTAATGCGCACATCATTTTAGAAAAATCAGCGGCGTGAACTTGGGTTGGGTTGAATCGAAGTGAAACATGTTACTGGAATATTTCGCGCGAATATTTTAATGTACAGCCCTTCGTGATTCGAATCCGAAGGTGTTTTGGAAAAGGGCGGTCTTCCGCCAGGCTAGGTGATCATTCTTGTGCAACGGCCGTGCTCAATCTCTGTTCGGCACTTTTATATGCAGGATGTTGAGAAAACTCTGATAGCGTGATTCAAAATACAGTGGCGCCATCTCTTGACGAGTTGTAGGAAGTCACTATAGTACCACTGTCACATGTACTTCGGCCCTAACCGCTGCTGTTATAAGATCTTTTGATATAAGCGTGTATAGGAGAAGAAGTCTTTGGTAGCGTTCCAACTTATTCTCCAGCGGTAACAATGTGGCCGATCATACATCTCCAAACCTGTTGGAGAATAATAACAGATGTCTATGGGTGGCAATGGCCATCCGTTTGCTACTTCTGTTTCAATATATCTTGTGGCTTGCCATTATAAATACGACAGTGTTCAATGTTACTCTATATTATTATTCAAGGCAGCTAGGGATATTAATACTACGTTTTTTTCCTTTTATCTTAGTTGGCGAAAGTTTGTGAGGACTTCAGTTACTTCTTCACGCTAAAACTACTTATTAGAATTATGAAAGTTAGCACACAGATAGTGGATATGACTTAGCGCTGCGTGGTAGATTCGGAAATCTTCAATGGAACGCAACCGGAGTCCTCCGAGCGCGATGCCCTGTGAGCATTTGCGCTCACCGTGCCATCAGATGTTATGACGGTATGCGACCACACATACCGCCGTCCTTCCCGGTGTTGCATGGCTGAACAGTTCGAGGTCCCACTCTTCCGCATGGCTGGACGGTTCGAGTTCCCATTCTTGCTGCTCACCACCCCAGAAGCCCCCTTTTAGTCGTCTCTTACGACAGGCAGGGGATACTGAATTCTATTCTCGGAACTACAGGGACAAGTGGATATAATTTATACTTAACACCGTCGACCACATATTAGGTCGACGGTGTTGGTTAACGATGTATTAATACTTTTTTGTTTAATTATTAGTTAAGTAAACTTTGTCGTTGACTGTTTGTTGACCCCAATAAAGTGAAAAAAAAAAATACCTACTCTTAACCGTCTGAAACAGTCCCACGGTTTGTCCCAGGGCGGAGCTGCGGTAAAAAGCTAGTGCGCCGTGAACCCTACGGCAATAGCTTTGTCAATAAGTAATTCGGGTTATTCGGGTCTTGAGGGCACCCAAAATGGTTAGGCTCCTGTCAAGGAGGTAAATAACTTCGGGATGTTAATGTTGTTTTAATTATAATTGATATTATTTACATATGGGTAACCTACATTACTAAGGATTGGTAAAGTTATCTTCCCAATGGAAACCTAGCTTGTACATACGTGTTTCTGTGTTTTTACCAACTTTTCGAAGGAAAACTAAATTTGAATACTAAGTTTGTATTATCTGTTTTATTTATTTGCGAAGCGAGCATCTTAGTTTTCAGTAACAAGTGCAGGAATCTCGTTAGAAGATCACACTAAGCTTTATTGTGACAATCAAAGCAGCGGAGCGGTCACCATACCGGTCTGTTCCGCAACGTTTGTTTGTTTCAGATTCGTTTCCCAACCAGACTGATATCAGAATGTTAAGATTAGATTTATGTTCTGGGTCTAGCTTTTTACCTGACAGCGTTAGAAGAGTAATATTTTTTATTAGGAAAGTGGAATAGGCTATATAGGCTATATAATTAGTAGAATGGCGCCGTTAAATAGGGAAAAGTAATCTTGCCAGCATTTTGGGAACATCCTAGGAACAGTAATTTCAATGCAACTATTTATATTTAATTTGAAGAATCTTTTCTTTGATTCGTAAATACCATTAAGTTATATTTTACACTCTTATTTATGTATTGTAAATACTAATATATTTTGTTACTTTCAACGAAATAAAACATTTACCTACTATTTCCCTACTAAAATGTATGTACATAGTTGCAACCTCACTTGTAACATCTCGTGTGACCTTCGCCCCTTGAGCGCGCTCTTGAATAAGTTAGTGGCTGGATTTATCGCTCGTCAGAAACTCGCTATAGCTTTAAAGCCTCGAATAAACCTGAGATCACATATTTTACTGTTTCAACAAGTAATATTTTCCTAATAGTCTGGTTTACGTATTAACACGAATTGGCACTTTGTTTGCATCGCTGTAATAAGTGTATATATTAGAAGTATATTTTTGTAAAATTTCCGTCAAATTTTGTTGGTCATGTTCAAGTTGAAGTTAGTATTTGTAGTTATAGTAGCGATAGAGGTTAATGCATTGTGAAAACTTAAAGTATGTACCAATTAATGGTCAACAGATGAACAGGAAAACATCAAAGACTACCGGTTTTTTATTATTACGAATTTGAAGTGTTAGATACATGTGACTGATGGAAAACCAGCGGAGGACCGCAAATAGCGGTAGACCCCTTGGACATTGAACTCTAATTATGAATATTTCCAAAAATACGAATTGCATGTCAAGCTGTTAAATAGGAAATGAAACAGCATTCAATATAGATTTCTTTTGACATTCTAAAATTGTGTATCTTGTACAAATAAAAACTTTTTCTAATAATATAAATCACAACTAAAGTTTTTTGTGGTTGAATTTGAACAATGTCAACCCCTATAAAAGTGATTATATTTTGCTACTTAGGGATTATATCCATAGATGCAGCCCTAGTCGTAATCTCTCTCCGACCTTCTTCTCAAGCGGGCTGTTGAAAAAAATTAGTATTCAGATTTATCGTTCTATTCAGATTTAACTCTAAAACCAAAAAAATCATATAAAAATTTATATAAAAGTTAATTTATTTTATCTTATTTGATAACAGTCTTATGTGTTATTTAAAAAATGAAAGAAGTTCGTTTTCATTACGAATTAATTTCTCGAGAGAATTGAGAAACTTGGGCAACCATGGTCGAGAATTTTCGTTCCTCAAAAATTATAAGACGTCGAGAAACAGAAACCCTTTACTGAATCTTTGATCTTCTGATTTACAATCTTGAAATCTTAAAACCCCCTCGGTGGCCTCAATATATGTATAAGGAAACCCTGGGATCCCCGATTGAACACACCGGAGAAACCAGAAACCCTACTTAAAAAAAACGCGCTTTCTATACTCATAGCCTAACAGTAGGATATTCTCCTGTGTCGTGGGTGCCATGAACACACAAAGACGAATACACAAACACCCAGACCCAGAACAGAAATCTAAACT
>DWNE01004480.1:0-15124 GCA_018249875.1 Cecropterus toxeus
GCAGACAATAATGATAATTTAAATTCTGATTTTTTGATTTCTGACTGGATTAGGGTGTTAGTAAAAAGTTGCCACCACGGGACGCCTGGCAGATGTGAAACATCGTGTTTGTGCAAGTAATATGCATAAAAGACAAAATTGCGACAGCGAACAAAATAACATAACTCTCCTTCTGACCCTGAAATAACATTACTCTCCTTCTGACGCTGTCGGGTAATATGTAACGCCATCTACGAAACAGTACCTCGCACTAAGTCGAACTAACACCGCAGCTCGCTTAGTTTTGTTTGATACTTCATAGTTCCGACATTATTATAACAGATGGCGCTAAAACAAAAAAATGCAAGCATCGCCACGCCAACGATCAGGTAGATCAGCGCCTATAGATTTTCCATATCATGTTTCAAAGTAATAGACAAGTAGGTGCAGTCCGTCTATTAAGGGATCATTATTGCCGCAATAAGACCTTTTTTCTTTATACAAATTGAATCATAATGACCTTTCATTTAAATTATGTTGCTTTTGGCGTGGTGCTGATAGGCAATGGCGTAGCAAAGGGGGGGGCGGAGGGGCGGTCCGCTTTGGGCGGCACATTTTGAGGGGCGCCGAAAACAGATTTGGGGGCGGCAAAATCAAATTTGGCAACCTTAAGTTAGATGTTGTCGTTTTTTTTGGTCGTCAACTTAGGTATTGTCTTTTTTATTTTTTTTTTTGGGCGTAAAAAAGTGTGGTCGTAAATAATGTGTGGCGAGTTCAACTTCCGCCCCGGACGCCGTAAGCCCACGCTACGCCACTGCTGATAGGTATACCTAGGTAACTACAGGCGTTCATACCTTAGTAGCACTGCTATTTGATATGGCACTTCGATTGCCATACGAACTTAAATCATTCCGACGAATCTATGTACTTAAGCGTAAGTACATATCACGGAACATAAAGAAAAACCTTTTTTTTTGTGAAGACTACCGTGAAAAGTCAGTGCAGTCAAATCGATATACAACTGGAGTCCTAACTGACGTCGGCACAGATATTATGTTGCTAAACCTTATAGGGCAAGTCAGACGCTCTGTAAGACTGTCTCTGGTTTATTACAACCCTTAACATAAAACCAGAAACACAACACTGCCGCGTTAGGCCAGACTTTTGTGGCAATGTTGCTATCACAGTAATACGAAGATTCTGCCACCTTTTAATATTTCCAACATTTAAAAAAAAAAACTTTTTTAAACTCATAGCCTCATACTAGAATTGTCTCCTGAGTCGTGAGCACCATGGACTCACAAAGACGAATAAACAAAAACGAATACCCAGAACAGAATCTAAATTCATCATACAGATGTGTGCTTGGCGATCGAACCTGGAACCCCAACCCATTGCGTGTCAGACCGGTATGGTGACCGCTTCATCACGCGGGTCGTCAAACATTTGACACATGTGACATTCATAATTCGTGTTTTAGAGCTAAAAGACTGCTTCGTTTAACAAAGCCGTTTGATTTCATACTTGAGAAACGAAGACCGCTACTTTAAGAACCAAAGTTTCCTTCGCATTCTTGTATCCAAACCTAGTTATCCAATGAAGGCCCTGTCCTAATTTAGTACTGGGACCCTTTCACACGTGTAATAAATGGTATTGCTCAATTGTCGTTACTCAAATAAGGATGTTCGGGCTTCAATACATTGATGGGATAGAGTAGGGTCATAACATATGGCCATTTGTTTATTATGTGGTTGGCTTTTTATAGAAATACAATATCGAAGCACAGAATGAATATGAAGTTCATCTTATGGTAATTGGTCAGTGTCGTCGGTACTTATCTGTAATTGTACGGTGCAACCGTCCAAAAATATAGTCGTAAGCAAAAATATTTACATGCGACAACGACATTCAATAAATTAGTTCTCAATAGGCAAGCACAAGTGCCGCGCGTGCTCGATTAACATTATTCATCGTTTTTATACTTTGAGCCTCAATAAAATCGTATTTTAACAATTATTATCAGTTTCTCATTTATTAAGGTAGTGAAAATCCTTACATGGTCCTTCGAGCCGGATTTGAACCAGCGACATATGGATGATGAGCTATGAATGGCATACACAAAAATAGATACAAACAAACATACATACATACACATAAACAAACATTTCTAAAGTAACACAAATTATTTATAAAATAAATGCAATTATAATAAATAAAAAACGTTTATATCAACAATCATTTTATTAATATCATCATTATTCTAAAACTAATTAATTATGTACAAAAACCTTCAAAATAATGGCACTAATTTAAATTTACATCGAGCGCACCTTTATTTAAATATTATCTTATAAATAAATTAAATTACATAGTAATAATACTGTCATATTAAGTTAAATAATAGTTATATCACTAAGAAAAAGTCCGTGTCTAACATATTCATAATATCAATTAATTCTAGAATACACCCCCTGTCTAAAAACTACTAAGTAGTGACTATCTCATTAGTAGCTCCTTAAAAGTCAAGGTATATATTCTTCACATCGGTCTACATATCCGTGTGCTCGCTATTTCATCATCTTCAAATTTGACATCACAAGCCAAAGAAAAACTTGTCAATTGTCAAATTATTTTTTTTTCGAATGGGCTCAAACTGATTTTTTGTACGAGAGCTGTAGGTTTATTTATATGAGATGGTTCTTCCAAGAAATATCATAGAGATTCTAATTGCTCCCAAATTTTTAACTCATAGCTTTGAGATGTAAAAAAAATACATAGCTTGTACCGGTGGGGTATAATTTTTAAAAGCATACAATTTTGCATTGGAGTTCTCATATAACGTAGATGAGCACGTAGAAAATACTTTTTAGATGAGATAAAAATTCTTCCCCTAACACATTAACCAGAACTTTTATCTTTATAATATTTCTTACAAACAATCACATCAGCATACAAAAAAAACGATCATTTACAACACTAAGAAGACTAACTTAACAACAATTAACAATTTTAACATAAAAATAAAACAGTTACTACCTACTATTTACATAATAGGTACTGTCGATGAACGAAATTACTAATTCAGTCAGCCTGGTGTAGCTTTGAAGTGAAACTTTTGAAATCCGCATCCTTAGGTTGTCTAAAAGAAATCGCTGTTTAGCGATAAGGCCGCCTTTGTTATTTTAAAACTGTAAATTTATTGTATAATTTCCTCTTTTCTGGGTACAATAAAGTATATTATTATTATTATTAACATCTTTAGAATCGTTGTTTTGAAACTCAATTTGTCGGCGCTACAACTAGATGGCGCTATACCCTTTTCTGAATCACGCTAACGATTTTACTTAGTACTTTGTATAAGAGCCCAAGTTTGGTATACGCGAAATAATTGTATTAAGCCTAGCGCATACATGCAACTTTTAGCTAAACAACTGTTTAGTTGTGCGTAAAAAATATATGTAAATGTATAAAGATCCTCATAAAAACAACTAGGTAGTTTCTTAACAAAAAACCAAAAAACTAAAGCGATCGATTAGATATTTGGTTATACAACTATCGGCCGTCATTTCAATTTACATTGTCACGACTAAACAATCGATCCGCGACTCTTCAGACGACCAGTCAATAGACGAAAATAGAAAACTAGTACATACATACATCGTCGACCTTGTACGTGGTAAGCCTTATTGTTATGTTAATTAGTTGCCAAGACCCTAAATACCTTATGTCATGGGTTTTGAAATTATATACAGTAGATTAAACGATTTCATACTTTTCATGTCTAACTGTTCATTCTAATTTTCTCCTAAGAATTATGAATTATGAATCTTTCTGTCTACTTTTAATATAAATTATTGTTATTTTAGATGTGATTAATTTGATAGAAATTGCAACTTCTAAAGAAATTATATATTTTACACAGTTAAGACATACCTATCTGAAAAAATATTTCAACTTCCTAACATATAAGATACTAAAGATATTGTCGACCAACACAAGAGCATAATATATTATAATTTCGCTACGAAATTAAAAGCTTCATTAGATCTTAATTAATTTGATCCTAGATTATTATCTTTCTTTCAAAAGGAATAATTATATATATAGACAAGGCCCCCTATGACATAGTATTTATTAAACTATTTCGATTACCTTGACTATTTCATAAGGATACCATTTAAAACAGATTCTTATCGATAGATATACAGCATTTCTCTTTTTTAAATAAATGATATGTCAACTATTAAAATTAGAATATCCTAACTTAACCTAACCTAACCTAAGCTACGCCACAGGTTCACTTTGCCGTCCGTCACATATTAATGTTCTCACAGATTGTTGACTTTGCGTCATTCCGTCGTCTGCTGATTTGTTCGATTTTGATGTGAAATTATTGCACATAACGACAGCCTGAAACAAAAAGAAAAATATTGTAAGTAAATTTGAATGAATAAAAAGGTAATATTATAGTTATATATTTTCATTTGAATAATTGAGAGCTTATACTTTGTTATAAACTATCATTTGTACATGATGTTCTATAAAAAGTTTTATGGGCAACCATTAACTTTTTAAAAGTTGCACTGAGAAATATCATCTATCCGAGTAATACGTACTCGGGGATTTACCTATTTATGGATTTAGATACCTACTAAAGACATTTACACTCCTCAAAAAATTCTACTGTATTTGATTAAAAAAATCTCTTTCAGAAAACTATACTGACACAATGTTAATGTTTTATGCTTCAGAGTCCAAAATAGTTCAGTCGTTTAAATAGTTAATTAATTTACTTTGCAACTTGCGTAGAGTTTGATGTAGGTACAACTTTGCTCAAATATTTGACTGGTTCGTGGTGTGAATCTAATTCCGGGCAATGTTTGACAAAGCTCATTAAGGCCTGGAATTCCAGTGTGTCCTAGGTTAACGACCTCATCTACTCTTAGTTTTATTACTATTAAATTGTGTGTTACAGGTTTTACCATGTTATATGTAAACTAAATGATGAAGACGATTAGACTAATGATAAAATGTCCCCAATTTTCAATTGTGAATTGAAAAGTCTTCATTGCAAGGCGGTGAAACGAGTATGGCGGTGAAACCTCCTCTGGATCACTGTCTGGAAACCAACCTCTGTCCACAAACATAAATTGTAAAGATCCATAGATGGATCTTTTTGGACTTTTGTGTCAACTTTCATCCTGGAGCCATGATTTTAGAAAAAGTGCTTTTAATATGTCAGAGGGCGTACCATCAGGTGTGCTGCATGCTCGTTTGATACTTTACACATTATTAAAAACATTTATCGCCAGCTTGAAATATTTTTCTCTGTCTCTTAATTTATTCATCTATTACTTGCTGTCCCAATACTAGTGCCACTGTCCCAATACTCTTCAACTCGAGTACACTTATACTAATTGTCTGTTCTACAATGTCCCCAATTTACCGATTTTATGAGGGTGGGTTCACGGCCATTATAATGGATATTAAAGATCCTTTTATAGCTGGCACAACTTTCCTAACCATGACATCAATAAACATTTGAATGAAGGGTGTCATAAATGATGAAATACTATTGACTGATTTAACCATATTATATTAATAGCTAAACATGTAATATTCTATATTTATATAGTACCTACGGGTAATTTAAAATTGTAAGGGACAGGGCTAGGATTAGTGATGTTAGCGAAGTTTATTTATTAGTAAAATAGGACCACTAATTAAGCAAAATTGAGCTATTAACCGGCTTACTAAACTACATATAGGTACATAAAAGTTTGATAAAGATAAATAGGTAAATTAATAATAAATCAATTGTACATTACTAGATATTAATATTTTTCATGTTTTGGCTCCTAGATTAGGTATCATATTGTAGGTCGACATCGATATATGTGCATTAGAACAGGCACATAAATACGCAGATTTTTGGGTCGTCTCACATCGTCAATTTAAAATTAATGATGAAATTGAAGATGATCGTCAACCCATTATTGTCCCACTGCTGGGCACGGGTCTTCTCTCAGAATGAGAGAATTTTTAGACCATAGTCCACTGCGCTGGCCAAGTGCGAATTGGTAGACTTCACACAACCTTTAAGAGCTCTTTTTTAGACAGCTCTCGGGTACGCAGGATTCCTCACGATGTTTCCCTTCACCGTAAAGCAGTGATAATTAAATTCTAATACATTACAAGTAAATAACTTACCGCGTATAAAGTACAGACGACTCCAATGACCGCGCCAGTGAGAACATCCCACCAGTGATGCCTCCTGTCAGTGATGCGTGTAAGAGATGACACCGCTGAGTACGTGAGGCACAGCATCTGGAGTAATGGGACCGTGAAGATGGTACGGTGGCGCCAGTCGAAGGCACGCCGTTGAAGATACCACTGTGGAATAGATTTTAAATGTATTTAGGTTAAGAAACAGGTACACAGGGAAGATACAAAGCTAGTAAGAGATGAAATGTGAATTACGAAACATATATATGTAATGTACAGAATTAAAGTCATATACGTAAATTTAGACATAAAAGTTATATATAAGAAATTTAAAAATAGGAAAGTATAGAATATAGTAAACATATCACAATTGTATAATAAAACAAAATTTTATGTATATCATAACTTTTATAGATATTGTGAGTTCAAACAATTTCACTACTTATTAATAAATTCTTGGGAGTACTTCACTAGTAATAAAAATTATAAATAGAGGTCATAATAAGTAAATTGAGTGGTGCAAGGACAGACAGAAGAACATAGAAATTTAAAACATACAAAAGATTAAACTTACCGCCATAAATAATCCACAGTACACAGATAGCGAAGTGTGACCGGATGGGAAACTGTGGTACGAGTCGTTCTGGAACCACTTGGAGAACCTTGTCGACGTACATTCAAATGTACTTACATATTCAGATCTGAAACAATATAATAATCATATAATAAGTGTTGTGACGAATATAGCTATGATGGTGCTGATGATAGCAGAGACAATAATAGTACCTAATGATAGTACTATTACTATACGAGCAGTAATAGCCTAGTTGTTACAACTCGGCCTCTCATTCCAGGGTCCGAGGTTCGAATTCCAGGCGTACCACAGTTTTTAAAAACTATATGAGATGTAGAAATTATTTATCAATATTCGGCATAGGAAAAATAGTGTCTATACACCAAAATAAAAAAAAAATCTCAAAGTTGTGTGAATTTTCACACTTGGCCAGCGCGGTGGACTACGGTCTTAAATTCTCTTAGCGACGAATATTCCTCAAAGAATCTTTTTCTTCAAAGATTTCAAAAATACAAAGTAGCTTCTAAACATCAACTGCTAATTTTACTTTTGTAAGCTTTGTAACACAAAAGTACCTATGTTTAAGCTAATCCTCATCCAAAAGTCTGGTTCTGTCTGTAGGAGTAGCCCCTGGCATTCCTACTCACTATTATTGCCCACAGGATACTTCTACAATTGACCGATTACGTCTATTGCGTAATACTGAAGAGGAGAGTAACTACTAGATCATCTGATTGCTAAACGGACTTTGGAAATAATAGTTTCCCATAAGACGTTCTACGCTGCGTAACATTTATAATATTTTAATATCTGTTTGTCTTAATACATTAATATTATGTTTCTGTTAGTCTATTAGTCTTGTGCACTGCTGTCTTCTAGTCTGAAGGGTGTAAGGGAAACATACTAATCCGAGGCGTTCCAACTTAGTTCATAGGGGTAATAACGGACTTATTTTACCTGAGGTTGATTACAGATGTCCATGGGTGGCAGTGACCATTTACCATCAGATGGATTGTATGCTCGTTTGCTATTTCCGATTTTAAAAAATATTTGCAAAATATTTCTCATAATAGTATAAAATCTAAATACATACATACTAAACACTTTTTCAATTTAAAAACATGAACATGAACCCTCAATTGAACTACAATTGAACTGACATGTTCTCGATAAGAAAAGCAACATACCCATTGCATGTTTTGGCTGTATCAGGCTCGCAGATATCGAAGAAGGTAGGCCTGGGGTTCCCAGAGATGCCCTTCATGACCTCTATGAGACCAAAGTTGAAGAATAAACCGTACACGTAGCTTCTGTATAGCCACAGAGTCTTCCTGAACGACTGATCTAGTTTTGTGGTGAGAGGATGCGATTTTTCGATAAAGATGAATTCTGTTGGGAATATCTGTAAAAAATAACATTTGTTATGATCTCATGTAGACAATTTGAAAAACATGTGTACGGTCTATGATTATGTTTGATGATAGACTTCTAGGGCCAATTTTTTAATGATGGAATTTTAGATATAGTTTTTTAGACTGAACAATAAATCAAATATTAGTCTAACAAACGAGGTACATAGTTTCGCAAAACAAACTAGAAATATAGATTCAAAAGTACAGTATGACTTAATATTTCTCTAAAAGAAGTTACATCCTTTTCATTCTGTATATCATCATTTCTTATTGTCTCGATATAGCCAAGTGTCCTCTCATAATGAAAACAGTTTTGTTTACAAGTCACGAAGCTGGTTAGGCACCAAGTGAATTTCGCATATCATTGAAAACTTTTCGAAAAATAATTACAATGAAGTTAGAAAATAATTCTAAATATACAGAGCTAACTCAATGTTCGAATATTGGAGACTACTATGGCACATTAATATAATGGAAAATGTTAATAATAAGTTAAAAAATTCAAATAAAATAACAACTTACAATCATCAACGGAAAGGCTATGATGGAGAAGATAATGAGCTGCATGGAGACAGTGTCGCCGGTGTAAGGGTAGGAGAGAGCCGGGTCGTTGCAGAAGAACCCGCTCTTGTGCTGCGGAATCACACCGAACTCGAACAGACCCACCACGATGAGAACTGTAACAAGCAAAAATAGTGTAAATGTACTAATTTATATTATAAAACAGTTGACTTAAGCCTATTTTTCGAGATAAAAGAGATATTCTAGCGGATTTCCACACAGATTACGGAGGAACAATAGTCAGATCTACTTCTGCTTAACCGGCAGTATTACTAGTAGATGCTTTATAATTGCTCGACAATTTCATTCATTGCTAATTGAAAAATGTATTGAGAATTTAAAATAATAAAAAGAAGAATGTTGGCTCAAAGTAAGAATGATCTATTTTATCAGTATTACCATGTGTAAGCAAAATGTTCCTTGCTATAATTAAAACGCTCAGTGCAAAATAATCCAATAGTTATAGTAGTCCATCGTCCAGCGAATTAAGAAGGAGAGAGTTCGTATTAGAAAGGATAATTAAGTATAAGAATTGCGTCACTTTAGTAACTACTCCCCAGTATGTAAACCCAATTTTGTCACCCAAAAAAGGCATATTTCACATTAAACAACTTTCAGTCCCACCATACGATTCACTTTCCTATTGTAATTTTACTACGTAATGGAAATGAACATCGGCGGCCAGTCGCCAGTTCGCACCACCCTCCATCCGGCTCCGAGTTCAAAGTCAATGTCGTGGGACAATTGCGTAATTGTTACAGACGAGCACCGAATTTGCTTAACCACAAAATTGGACAAGTGCGTTGACAGACAGATGTGACGCTCCAAATAAAGGTGTCCAGGCTTTATTTTATATTATGCGCAATAAGATAAATTGACTAAAAACAAGCTGATGATAAGATAACTCAAATAGAGCTGTACTTCAATTTGAATGATGTTTTGGCAAATTATTTGTTTTTACTAATAAGGTAATTTATCAATGAGATGAATTATTCGAAGTTTAAGTCATATGATTATTAATTTTTAAGCTATCATCTCAATATTGTCTCTAGATCCACTAAAAGATGAGTTTGTTCTATAATCCAGAATTATGTTTTTTTTATCAGACTGAAATAGCAAACGAGCATGTAGTCCACCTGATAGTAAGTGGTTACTACCCATGTAAGCAACTTCATATAGAACAGGGATTCTATCTTAAGTTGATCACAGATGCGTTGCTGCTTTCGAGGACTAGGAAGTTCGCCTCAAATACAAATCAGCCGGTATTATGAATAAACTGTTACTTTACTATTAATAAAAAAAATGATTAACAATTATGACACGATCTACAGTTTATAGCTTATAAAGTGGAAATTGATATCAATTAATTTATATATTTTTTTTACCTCTTACCAAAAGCTGACGTGTTTTCAGATGCGCACTCGGATTCTTACTTACGCAAGTTCGTAATTCATTTAAGAAGGGATATTTCAATTTATATTCAGAGGGGGCGAAGCTACGCAACTCGAAACATACTTAAGGATATTTTTATCACATTTCAAATTAAATAATCAAATGTGGTGACGCGTCTCACTGCTGACGTTTTGAAATTGAGTTATTTTGAGAAGGGCAAAGTTATTACGGACTTACGTAAAGGAATGATTGTTTAAAATGTCCGGAAAGGGATTTGACGCCAGTCCATATTTAAGGATGTTTTAAACATAAGTTATTAAAAGGGGAATTTGTATTGACGTACAAACTTTGAGTATTGTTGACGATTTTTAAAATCTTCTAAAGGAAGAGGCAATTGTAAGACTATTGTATATAAAGGTTATACATATAATTACTCTTTCGTTAAAGATTTTTAAATAGCACGCAAACCAACATTTTTTGACTTTGTTTTAACAAATACGTAGCCTAATAAAAATTATAAGATAATGCAAATAAATGCAATCACAACTGTTATTTTCTAAGTAAGGTCCAATTCAGCAAAATGTAAACCTTATTAAATATCTGTCGTATATATATATTGAAAGCTATTTTGTCCCTTGAAAAATGGACAAGGTCTCTGATTCTTCAAATATACATTTTGTTTACCATTTACCATTATTTTTTATACATTTAATAACGTTTCCATTTTATTTACACATAAACTAACATCGTCTCTGATTCCAAAAACACACATTTTGTTTACCAATTACCATTAAGTTTCAAGTAAGAAACATTTCTATTTTTTGTTTGCGAGGCTAAAGTGTTCTTGTTGTTTCTAAAAGGCCTAACCTAATTAGCAACCAGGGCCACGGGTCCACGTAACTCTGCTACGCTAAGCGACAGCGGGACGTGACGCAACAGGTAATCTGCGTGTTGTAGCCGAAATTAACTATATGGTAAAAGAGAATTGTCCTAACCCTCACGTACATGTTCTAATCCGGTGGTAGGGTCAGTAAAAATGGCCAAGTGCGAGTTGAACCCGCGCACGATGATTTCCATACCATTTTCTAAAAAAAACGTCAAAAAGTTCGTTTGTTGTATGGGAGCCTCTCTTAAATATCTATTTTATTCTGTTTTTATTTGTTGTTATAGCGTCAACAGAAATATATAATCTGTGAAAATTTCAACTGTCTAGCTATCACTGTTCATAAGATACAGCCGGGTGACAGACAGACGGACAAACGGACAGCGGAGTCTTGAGGGAATTTTTTGTATACAAACATACCTATAATTATTTTAACGCTTATATGACTTTTTGTCAAAATAGTCAAGTAAACGTAGTAAGATTGTATTTATATATTTTTAGATCGGTCAATTTTCTAGCTTTCATTTGATACCCATATTACCGTAATAATAAAAAATAGCTTCTCCCCTCTACCTCTATTTTAAGGCGCCATTTTTATAAATTATACACCCTATGTCACTTTCTAAACTGAGACGATTCTAATGATATGTCATACGTCACAATCCGTCAAGCCGTTTGGGCTGTAGCGCGTGCAAAAGAAATGGAAATACATACATACAATCAAATTACATCACCCTCCTTCTGACGCAGTCGGGTATAATATTAGTAAGAAACCAATTCACTATGTTTTATGAATTACTAAAAAGAATTATTGTTACGGGTGTAGTACCACTACCTCTTAATCTTAGCTACTAAACCTCTTCTTTCTTTCTTTTATCACAATATCCGACTCACGACATCTTGACATAACATGTCATAATCATAACATACAGTAAAGTTCATCTATACGCCAAGTAGTTTATCTAGCGGTAACAGCGCCTAGCTATAGGTTCGTTTAAATCCTAAGGACACGTGCAGACTAACAAAACTACCGCGGATTAGAGATCTAAAGGGACAAAAGCCTCGATTTGGCCATTCACTGGCACTGGAGTGTCACATTTTATTCGGAGAGCTTTGTAATCCGCTTTCGTCGCCTGCGCGGGTGGAATTTTATGATTAATTTTACATGACCTTCCCGACATAATTCTAAACATACTGGTATCTCCAATTAGGGGTCATCTATCAATTATGTCTCACGATAAATGGGAGGGGCAGGGAAGGTCAATGAAGTGTGACGTGATGTAATAAGGGGGTGGTGAGAAGCTCTAATTTTCGTGACTTCTCATTTCAAATATATGTAAGCAACACAATCTTATTTATAATTTGAGATTTGCTGTTTTAATTTTATTGCAATATGCGACATCACATTAGCAAAGGGGCGGGGTATCACAAATGACCAGCTGTGACAAGGACTGTGTCAGGCAATTCCTGTGACGTATTGCATAATTTTCAACTTTTTTGTCTGTTATAAAAACATGACAATAAAAAATATTTTCGTGTGACTTCTATTCTCCAAACGAAACTGGAGTCTTAGGTAGTTGAAGTTCATGCATAGACCATCTATGTAAATGTATCTTCAAGTATCAAAGATTTGGTTGGTATTTTTGGAAACTAAACTTCGAACCGGGTCACATCCCGATGTTGTACTGCGAAAGTGTACATTAATGGTTTACATCTGTGTTATCTTTTATGAGAAACAAACTATATGTTTTACCATTTCTAACGTAGGTACCAATAGTTTTACCTTAAAGTGTGGGTTGTATTTTTGTGCCTTTAGTGGGAGTTTATTAGGTTTTCTCCATACATCGAATTGCGAGGCACCGCTGTAAAGGAAAACGTTCAATTTACCCAGGAATGTATATAAAATCGTCTTGAGGAAACATAATAAACTCACACTTATGGCACTTATGTCGATCGACACAATATCCGTTCTTGCACTTTCGATGTGAAACATAACGTGATTATGCGTAACATCGTTGCAATGTCATCAATTTGCGCCGACGGGTGCCCGCGATTCAATTTTGTCTAGGTCGAGGTACATTTTCCTTTTTTTTTCACTATCCTGGCTGGTCGGAAACTCAATTTAGTGTTAATTTTCATTTTAATATTTTCCATTGGAAGTGCATGTAAATCGATTTATTGATGTATATTCCTGTAAAAAGTTATGGGCGAAGTTAATAAAATTCGATGGTTGACTGGTAGAGAATGCTTTTAGCATTAAGACCGCCTTTTGTACAACATTTTAAGGTATAATAAAGTTTAAATAAGTAAATAAAATTCATTGTACTTTTAGTACTTTAAGTGCGTCAATAAATCTACACAATAATGTTGCTCCTTCTTTAATCATTAACTACTTTCCTCTACAATCTATACTAGTATAAAAAGTGAGATGATTTGTGTTTGTGTCTGACTCATTCACGCAAGAACCAACGGTCTGAATTATACGAAAGTTTGCGTAGATGCAGGTTATTTATCTAGTCACCATTTACGCTACTTTTGATTTGATGGCGACTATTATAGTGACGTCACTGCAGCCTTTGATTGTCGACTTTCATCTTTCCATTTTAAATAAAAAGAGAACGTTAAGAAATAGCGATTCGATTTTCTATTCGAATTGTTCTTCTCGTTTTCACGTTACTCCAATGGTTAGCGAGTAAAACCGATTTTTTTCTTTTTTATCCCGCACGGGTACTTCAACCAGTTATTTTTAAAGTGTTCATCTCTTCATATAAATGTCCCGCCCGGCTATTTATCCTTTTCTTAATTCAATTGGGGGAGTTAAAATTTAAATACGAATATATCGACTATTTTAAACTTATATATATATTTAATTTTTGACGACCCGCGTGGTCGAGCGGTTAACATACCGATCTAACGCCAGTAGGTCCCGGGTTCGATTCCCGGCCAGACAGGCATCTAAATGATGAGTTTAGATTTCTGTTCTGGGTCTGGGCGTTTTTGTATTCGTCTTTGTGTGTCCATGGCAACCAAGATACAGGAGAAATCCTAGTGTGAGACTATGAGTGTAGAAAAGCGTCTTTTAAAGTTAAGTGCTTATTAGTTATAAATAATCACTAGCTTAAACGATAAAGGAAAACATCGCGGAAAAACCGGTGTTTGTAAAAAAAACTACAATACGCATGACTATGTAGATGGCATATATGTCTTCAATCGCAGTACATATGACTATGTACTGCGATTGAAGATATATATGCCACGTCATGTCTCCAATCCCAAATTACCTATGTAGATACAACGTGAACACACCCTTGGCAGTCTTGTTAATCTGAAATCAATTTCCGATTGTTTCCCTCCATTTCGCTTATACACAAAGCGAAACACGTCGTATGCACGCCGCATAGTTTCCATCTCGACGTTGATTAGACGCTTTGTGCAATTTGATACGTGGATAGTGATGTTCATACAATTTGGGGTGGTCATACGGCATCATGTCGTATACAGTAATAGAGATGAGACGAGGAGGTTGTTAGCTTTGTAGCTTTGCCGCCGGTAATCACTTAGGTTTGACATCGCATTTCAATTATTGTTACGGACGACAGGGTTATCTCGTTGGAATCCAATACCATTGATGTGCAAATTACAACCAAACTGATCAACACAGACCGCAATAGCCAAACTTGTGTTAACATATCGAAAATCTCTCAGACATAAGTTTCCTTGCTAGGAAACTTTAGCTTGTTAGACTTTATCGATATTTTAATAACTTTGAAGAAATAAAGAAGTTTGAATAACTTTATCGTAATGCCGCTTTTCGGTGAAAATGAAACAACGAAACAGATTTTGTTTTATACCTTACTAATAAATGAGTAAACCCCTATTCACGACTTAACACATGATAATATAAATTCAACAAGTAAAATGTAGACAGGAAAGACTTGTTCCTTAGAGAAGTAAATTTCATTTTATTTGGTTCTTACAGTTATATCGTTAAACGTAAATGTAATAATTTCAAACTAGATACATTTTTAGAGTTCCGTAGCCAAATGGCAAAAATCGGAACCCTTATAGATTCGTCATGTCTGTCTGTCCGTCCGTCTG
>DWNE01004481.1:0-15124 GCA_018249875.1 Cecropterus toxeus
CAGGGGTTCCTTATTTGTTGTAAGTGAGCGATAAGAAAGGATTTTTAGAAATTCAACCCCTAAGTGGGTAAATATGGGTTAAAAGCTTGTATAAAATAAAAACTCTGAGGGCATGTTATTAGTGAACCAACAAAATAAACACTGTATATGATTCATGATCAAATTGATACATGGGATCCGATTCCTTAGTTTCTGAGATCACTTGCTCGTATAATCGTGATCAGATCTGAATATTTCGTTCGGATCAGTACCACGCTAGTTTAGGGCATGCAAAATAATATTTTTGCAACTGGGAGGCTTGATCACTTCACATGAAACGTGGTATTCGTGGTCGCGTTATTGACCACAAATGCAGTTGAAATGTTAGTTGTTGTTAGTTATCAAGTGGTTTAATTAACTTATGTATTATCCACTGTGGTTAGTTTTGTTAAAACATTAGACTTTTGGCATAAATTTGGTACTGAAATTAAGTAAAATATAGCGGTAACAAGCAGTCAATATAGAACA
Source organism: Cecropterus toxeus (assembly GCA_018249875.1). Lineage (NCBI taxonomy): Eukaryota > Metazoa > Arthropoda > Insecta > Lepidoptera > Hesperiidae > Cecropterus > Cecropterus toxeus. The sequence continues at coordinate 508 of DWNE01004481.1, forward strand.
GGGGTTCTATCAGACGTCAATTACAGATGCGTTGCTACTTCTGAGAACTGAGAGGGTCGCTTCATAAGTAAGTGAACCTTACTCCTCTACCGAAATGCAGGAACTACTACACGCCAGAAATAAGTCTGATGGTGGTGGTGGTCGAGCAATAGGTACTCATTCTGCCACGTTTCCAATGTTATAGATATATTATAATGATAACATACTACCTTGTTTCTAAAGTATAATGTAGTTTCATTTTAGTATCTTAATATTAAATAATAAACATTCTTCAGTGTTGACGACCCGAGTGGCGGAGCGGCCACTATACCCGTCTGACATGCAGTGGGTCCCGGGTTCGATTCCCGGCCAGACAGAAATGTGAATGATGAGTTCAAATTTCTGTTCTGGGTCTGGGTGTTTGTGTATTCGTGTTTGTGTGTCCATGGTACCCACGAAACAGGAGAAAATCCTACTGTGGGGCTATGAGTGTAGAAAGCGTAGAAACCGTGTTTTGCACCGCCCTTTTTTCTGTACTAGGGTTTATTTTTTATTTGATTCTTTATGTACAATATTTGTATTCTTGAATAAATTGGTACATTTAATATTCTTTGAATAAATGAGCAATCATCAATTAAGTGACATCAAAGTGAAAGCACAGCTCAAATATTGAAATAGAAACGTTAGTTAAAGCAGAAATCAGTTAGCTAAGCCATACAGAGCGTATTGAAATAAACACAATTATATAATGTACATCTAGTTAGAATAAGCTAGGGCTTCTATAAACGAGGATTGAAAATGTAAATACTCGTATGTGTGTGCTTGCGATACTGTTTGAATAATAAGCACATTAATACATGGTTATATAATTATACATTTCATATTTAACCTAACAAATATTTTTTACTAAATCGTAAAATAAACAAGTCTTAGATATCAAAATATTAGTGTGCGTTGTGCGTATTTGATTAATTAAATGGTAAAACAAATGATCAATTATTATCTTTCCTGTATAAGATTTTAAGGGAGACAGCCGTCGGCAAGTTATCACTGGGTCTTAGAAAGCTAAGTCGATACTTAAAAACTACCCAGTAGTTTAGGTAACGTTCTTCCTGGAAACTAAAAGCAAGAGCTATCCTTTCAAGTCAGAACAATTGACAACCTTATTATTACTCCCGCTTTGAATAAAGCATCGTAGACAGAAAATTTGCTTTGATATACTAGGTAGCTTTATCTTATTATCTCTCTGAAGTTCTAACAATATCGTTGATTAGTTAGCTTTCGGCCTGTTTGATGGCCTATGACAAAGTATGGGTTGACTTAATTTAATTTCACTAGACAGATTTAAGCCAAATTTAATTATCTTGAGTCTTCCGTGACTCCTGCAAGGGAGTGAAATATCCGCGTAGAATGGAGTTGTAAATGTTTTGTACTCTTGTATCCCGCATCTTTACTCTAGAAGGGAAGTTATTGCGTTCAATAATAAGAAACGCTCTCGCAACTTGTTGTTGGGTATGTTTAGTTATCATTTTGGTAGAAAACCAATGACCATCAAGGGAATAACCAATTGGTGGTTGCTTTTTTTGCAAAATAAAATTATAATGCAGTAAATTTTAAAAGAAGAAGAGAATGAAATGTTGATACAACACGCATGAAGTTTGCTTTAAATTTTACAAACATAAATTCTAACTTTAACTGTAAATTGCAGTAGACTGAAGAGTTATCGATACGAAACTTGCTTTCAACGACGACGGAGTTAGACAGTTTCTTGTAAGCGGATACAAATAAAATTCTTATGGCGGAACAATGTTGCTAAATATAATAGGAAATTAACGTTTGTTACAATATGGAGGATTGTATCATTGATAACAAAGACACGTTGTGGTTGGTGGTGGACAAAAAAAAAGTTTCGGGTTCGATCCATGGCCAGACAAGTTAAATATTCTAAGTCTGAGCAATTACTTTTATTTGATTTGAACGTCTTTATTATATTCTTTCTATTACAAAACCGTTTTCGTACAAATATTTAACAATGAACTTTATATCAAGGTTGAACTTTGAAATAAAACATTACATTGACAAACAAATAAAATCATACAGTTGTTTACTTTTAATTTCAGTAGAAACGGATGAATATAAATCGTAAATGAGACGAAAAGCTCATCATCCGCTCACTGTATTTAAAGCCGAAATATTAATTTTCAATTAATCTGCCTCATTAATATTTCTGATTAAACACAAATAATTTGCATATAACCAATGGAAACGCTTATTGAAAATGCAGAAGATAGCGGAGCGTGAAAAGTTTATCGTTTAAAACAGTAGGTAAAGGTTAATTCACATCACAGCGTGCATGTGCGAATTGAGGCCTAGCCACTGTTCATTCGCATCACAGCGTAGCTTTGCGAAATAAGACACGGATAGGTTGGGGCCCGATCTAGCGTGTGTCGACCCTAACGCAACGTTAAATTGCACTTTTTGATCGAGCACCACTCATCGATATATACCGTTTAATAGCCGGTTCACGTTCGCTGGAGCCACAAAATTGAAGCTATTAATTTTAGAATTCGGCTTTATTGTTTCCTTTTAACCTAAATATAGATTGCATGTACGTCAAGCATAAGTGAATAACGTAATCTTGACGTGTTCTTGTAGTTCCGAAACTATCGCCCGGAGAAACAGTCCGAAGGGAGTGTTGCGTTAGGAGAACTCCGGTTGCGTTTCGTTGGAGATCCTAGGGTTTTCTACATAGCGCTGAGGACGGCCATTGAGAGGTAGTAGTCCGGTGAAAAACCTACATAACCTGGCGTCACTTCCGCGGCGTTGCTTCCACGGCACTGCTTCCACGGGTCGAATACGTTCTTTGATGGTCTCAAAGAGGGATCTCAAGAAAGAAAAGCTACATCTGATCGTCTGCTTTGATACCCGAAGCTCGCAGATTTGTTTCTGTTTTTTTTTTTTATATTAAAGTTGGAGCGCTTCATGTTCTTTTCTAGGTATTAGACCATAACACAACAGGAATTCCGTCGCATAGTTGGGATATTTTATATCCCGATCTCAGTATTTCTATTCTGGTCCATAAAATACTACGTTATTACGAGTACTTAATTGATATGTCAAAATGTTTACTTTGGTACCTTTTGCTCTTATTTTGCGATATAAGATTTCTTTTCACATAATTTATATCCAAAATTACAATTAAATATCAATTTAAGATAATTTAAGATAAGGTAATATTACGGTAACATTCCTTTAACGTAATGTGTTCAAGAATATTTTATTTTTCAGTTTAAAACCGACAGAATGATCGGTTTAATGTCCGGCCTGAATCTTACTGCGCTGTACTTGGGCGGGTTCAAAGTAGCGTTGGTGATGTGGGTATACGGAGTGGAGAAATTTTGTACAGACATACACTTCTTGCTGGGCTTTAGACCTACAAAGTTCTGGAGGATATGCTGGATACTGTTGCCTGCTATACTTTTTGTAAGTTACTTTAAATTATTGAAACATTTCGTAATTCGAATGCGGTTGTATTTCACGATGGTGCTAACGTGTTAATTTTCGTCCACCTGATATCTGTATGCAACTTTATATAGAACAGGTGTTCTATCGGAGGTCGATCACAGATGCGTTTCTACTCCCGAGGACTGAGATGGTCGCCACTTATTTAAGTGAGCCACACCTTTCCAATGAAACGCGAGAACTGCTTCAAGCTAGAAATATGTGTGGCGGTGGTACCCCCCCGGTCGAACTACGCTGTTTGTACCGTCCGATAATATATTTTTACCTCATAACAATTCTATTGTATTCTACTTGTTTAACAGTAAAAAAATGTTGGGTACGACATTTAAACAAAAAAAAAGTATAATTTGCAGTCGGGTATTTTTTTTAGCAAACCGCTTCAGCATTTAAAGCATATTTACATAGATTGACATATATATGCCAAAATGTTAAAATCCGTGAAGCCGTTTGGATGCCAACATGCCAGCGAAATGGACATACATTCATACAAAAATACCTACGTGCAAAAAACGCCGTCGGATAAAAATGGAGTTTGATAGCAAAGGGGACTTTTGTATGGAACTATGTTATCTTAAGAAATGACGAACCCTGTATCGGACACATCGCTGGAAGGTGGTAAAACTCTTTGTAAGCAGTACCGTCACACCTATGTCTACCTAATAAACTGGAGTGTTATGCATTGCTGTGATCTGGTCTGAAGGGCGTGGTAAGGGAGATACACTTATCGGAAGCGTTCCAACTTAGTCATCAGGGGTAGCGACGCAACTTTGGCTAACCTCAGGAAAGACTTACCTGGGATTGATTGCAAATGTCCATAGGCGGCAATACCCACTTACCACCAGGTGGACAGCATGCTCGTTTGCTATATTCATATTAAAAGACGCTTTAAAAATCAAAGACGCTTTCTACACTCATAGCCCCACACGAGGATATTCTCCTGTGTTGTGGGTGCAATGGACACACAAAGACGAATACTCAAATACCCAGACCCAGAACAGAAATCTAAAGTCATCATTCAGTCGCCTGTCTGGCCGGGAATCGAACCCGGGACCCACTGCGCGTTAGATCGGTATGGTAAACGCTCGGCCACGGGGGTCGTCATATTATAACATAAAAAGGGATCTTTGATGCTTCTGAGCCCACAATCGATCACGTTTTCCCGTAGGCTACGTCACTTGCTACTTATATTACACCTATTTAGTGTAATTGAAAACCTTTAATAACTAGTTCAACAGCAAAAATTAAATGGAACAGTTTTAAACTACACCCATTGAAAGTCTTAAGTCTGAAGTCGTTGTATAATTTTCCGTAAAGTGCTTGCATACAGTATAAGAACACTACAAAACTCTGGTTTTGAAATATAATATATTCTGTTAATATACAAACTTAAAATTACAATGTTACGGTGTAAAATTTAAAATGGGAATGGTATTTTGCGAAGAGCAATCAAGATTGATATGGGCAGTGATAGCTTTTAATAGTTGAAACTCGGCTTCTCAATAGAGGGCACAAGGTTTGACTCACACGTAACCACAGACATCACTGATTTTGTTAGAATTATGTACGTATTAGAAATTAATGATCAGTACTTTACTGTGAAGGAAAACATCGTGAGTAAACCTACACATCTGAGAGGTCTTTAAAAAGTGTTCAAATTTGTGTAAAGTCTACTATTAGCACATGAGTAACGCGATGGACTATGGAGCAAACTGCTCATTCTCATTAGAGACACGTGCCCAACAGTGGGACTAATGGGTTGACGACAAACTTCGTTTCATTGTAGCGAAATATTGGCTTTCTCATTAAACAAGTAGCGAAACTGGCTACGAGTGAACTTGCAAATTCCCCTTATAAATCGGATTTGGTGAAACCGAATGGAAGTTTCGAAAATTTTGTCGACGGAATCGGACGGTTCCGTCCGCGGCAATATACGATTGGACGTTGAACTTAAACGTATTTGGTTGTGATGAATTCGGTTTCAGCGGCTAACTTTGCCATAGACTCAGCGATGTTAAATGTTAAACCCAGAACGTATTTTTTACCCGACTGCGTCAGAAGGAGGGTAAAGTTTTTGGAGCGTATGTATGTATGTATATATGTATGTTTGTTTGTATGTATGTCCATTTCTTTGGCACGCGCTACAGTCCAAACGACTGGACGGATTATGACGTATGACATATCATTAGAATCATCTCAGTTTGCATACTGACATAGGCTGTATATTTTTAAATGAGCGCCTGGAAATAAAGGAAAGGGGGGGGGGGGACGATTTTTTTACTATTATTACAATATGGGCATTAAATGAAAGCTAGCAAATAAACCTATCTAATAATATATATATTGTAATACGTTTACTTGACTATTTTGACAAAAACTCATATAAGCGTTCAATTAAATATATATAATTATGAACAAAAGTTTTGTTTTAAGCAGTCGGGTTATTTGTTTGAATGTTTTTAACGATGTTAGTTAGTTTCACGCAACTAATTAATGCACACAAGTTATAAAGTATAGTATAGTTATAGTTTAATGTTTGAATATCTGTGTTCGTTACTCATTGATGATGGGACATGCGGTCTTCATGAGCATTTACATTTTAATGGCACAAATTTTCACCTCGCCACTTCTAGAGCTAGACAGTGAACATTGTACAGCTTTCAACGGAAATACGGATCAATACGAAAGTTAATTTAGTACGACTTTCCGACGAAAAATTGTCACGTTAATTTTTGATAGGCTTAAAGCCTATTTTAAATATAGTTTGATACAATGATTTAGATTTACCCTACAGTATTAGTAACTTGACTGATATTACTGAAGTAATCATTTAGGAAATGTATAATAGTTTGAACAACATTACGAGTTTAAACAAGTGACATTTTAACGATTTGTATATTCGTGATGTTTATATATATGTGTTTATATAGTTTTATATATTAGAGTTCATTGTGATTCAATTTGTTAGGGTTTGTTGTGTCATATTGAGTATATGATAATGCTGAGCTGCATGTGATAAGGTTGAAGTTTTAAAGAAATATACGTAAACGAGACGTTCCTACTCCTAAGTAGTCCTCAGAGAAGGTAACGCAATGGCTTATCCGTAGATAAAAGTGTCTGGTACTGAATCTAAGGCTTTATATTTTATGGTCAATTTGATTACCATATACGTACCATGTTAACCTATACGTCCATTAATTTCCTCCAATTTACTTCAAGATGAAGTGAAGGTGCGATCAAGCGCTCATTGATAACTAACGCTTGACCTGCGACCTGCTTGAAGATGGCCTAAAACACGAATATTTTCACTCCATCCTTCTTACATATAATGTTTTTTTTTTTGGACGGGTGCAATTAATAAAACAGAGTGCGTTCAATCCAGTTAGTACACATCGTTATGAACCTGACCCATATAACGGGGCAGTAAATATGCGTATGGTTAGCCGCAGCCTAATGTGTCAATTTAGTGCGTGCTATGTTGGCATTTACGAGCCAGTAATAGTGGCTACTTTGGCATACACAATTAAGTGCCGACAAAGCAACGAGCGCCGGCACAAAAGCGCAACGACGTTTTTATACTCCCCGCGGGATGTAAAGACTAAAAAATAGCTCGAATATTTTCCGCAGAAATGTGAGGTGTTTCGTTTTTCATTCTGAGAATTAAAAAATCTACTAGAGGGTGCAATTTATTTTAGGTGCCCAATTCTCGCGGCTGGCATGATGAAATTTCAGGTACAGTTCAGTTGAATTTAATAATAGTAACTGCGGAAACGAGTGAGCGGTTTTGTTTATGTCCAGTTTGTAATTTTTTGACGTAATTTGTGCTAAACTAAAACCCATTATTATCCATATGCACGTGATAGGAGAGCGCTGAGATGCGTGTGATATTAGAGTAAGAAGATTTTGTTAAGAGTTACAACGTTGACCTCAGAGGTAGCAACGCATTTCTGAACGCCGATAAGACATACTCCTTTAAATTCTGTTTAGGGGTTCAATATAGATAAAATATGGATTAAGCAATAATTTAATGTCAGACTGAAAGGTCAACTGCTACCTCATTTTCATGACACAAATTACAACATTGTAGGACCGAGCACTTCATAACTAGTATGGTTAATTTCTAATCTTTCTCATTCAAGTAGTTGTATATGGAATCAAAATTACAACGATATAATATTAAATACTAAAAAATAACTAATATCAGATCGTGTTTATTTTATCCAACAATTTAAAGGTAAAGTACGGTCGTTCTTTCCATAATTGTAACTGTGCATAAAGTAACTTTAATTTTGTTTGCAGCAATATTGAATTTCCGTCTAGACAAGAGCCAGACCCATTACCTAGAAAGAGCGGACGAACAATAGGTACATTTTATAATGAGTCGATCAACATACATATACATATTTTTAATGAAGTCTGTAGATCATCGTTAGTAAGTTAATGATTTAGATCATTGAACCTATAACACATACCATTGCCAGATTGTTGACACTATGACACATCAAGAAAATTTTCATGTGACATGTCAATGTCATAAATACACGTTATGAACAATATTTACGCGGTATTTTTAATGATGTTATGATAACAAATTCCTACTATAAATAAAAAAATGAATATCTTGTAGCATGAATCCCCGTGCCAGCACCGGGGGGTTTTAGTGCGTTAAAAATTCCACATAAATCCCACGGCGTCGAGTACCTTTTGAAGGTTTCCCCCTCGAAAAAAAAAACAAAAAAAGTAAATGTGCTGATAGTGATGTTGCCTTCTGGACGACTCATAGAAAGTTCTCTGTTTTGTTTTAATGTATTTACTTTTGGTCTCTTTACCAGGTGGTAGAACCAGTGTAGGCTGACCGAGGAGGTGCCACCGCTACACCTATTTCTAGCGTTTCAGCGTTTTGGTGGAAAGGTGTGGTTGCCGGCTCACTTTCATATGAGGCGATTATCTTAGTCCTCAAATGTAACGCATCTGTAATTGACTTTAGATAGAACCACTGTTCTGTATGAAGTTGCTTACAGATGTCCATGGGCGGCAGTGGCTACTTACTATCAGGTGGACTGCACGTTCGTTTGTAAATTATATCAATGTTAACGCAAGTAGATAGATTTATTATATACATCTATCTACTTGCGTTTTCAGATGACTCAGTTGCAATAAGTAAAGTGAACGTTCTCCGAATAAACCTCAATGTCTTATAAAACTGAATTTAATATGTATGACAGTAATCCATAATTATAATATCTCATAATGTTTGTTGAAACATTTCCATTTTCGAGAATTCGGGCACTCTTGCTACCACAAATATGTACATGAATTTAAATTACTTAGCTGAAATTAACAGTACAGAGTTCTGGCAGTAAAAAATCAAAAATTGCGTTTAATATTAAGGTACTCGCAGCAATCAGTAACGCTGGTAGTTCTGATAAAATATTTATACATCGATATGTAATGCGGGTACAATATGCGGATATTGCAGATAAGTTGGCCTTAACTACTGCAATTCATAAAGTTATATAAACTAGCTTAATCCCGCGGCGACAACCGCTTCGGTTTGAACTACGTGCGAAATTACAGCGATATCTGGTCAGTAGGTTTACATTTAAGAGTAACAAACCCATACATCTTCACAAAATTTCACCTTAAAAATATTAGAGAGATTTTACACGCAGGTCGTCATATTTCCTTTCCTTAACCCGTAAAAAAGTAATAGTTACTGGTCAGTAAAATGTACTTGCTGACATGCTGTAAACTTACAGACTTGCTGTAAATATTGAAAAACAGTGATTGAAAGTTTATGTATAAAATTTATATACGGTGAAGAATTTCAATGGTATCACATAATTGGCCTGAATTTTTATTAAAAGTAAAACAAAATTAATATGCTTTATTTACATAATATATATAATTTAGTAAAAATAGATAATACGTTGCATTTTTACCCGCGACGGCACGGAGATGGTAGGTATATGCATTTGGGGTGAAAGGATGTTTGTTTATAGCTATTGTCTGCTTGAATTAAAATATCGAGTTTTAATAGCACGTCTTTTAGTCACCCCAGTCTTATGAGACAGTCCGTGCACTGCTAGCTTTATAAATATCATAAATAATATATAATTGAAATATATAAATAAAAGGCATGCACTAGTACTTTGATGTTTTAGTTTTCCACGCACACTTTAATCACGTGTGCGTGGATGATATATAAGTTTAGTCTACACACGTGAAGAATGTACCTGTTATAAAAGCGAATGTACCCGTTATTATATTGCATTTTATTGATGCATATCACAAGAGTGCACGCAGTTCTACCTAATATTAACCAATCTCCAATCTCAGGACTGCTGGAAGAAATTTCATTAGAAATAAGCAGTACCTTTGCACATGATGTTATATATAAGCTTTATGTATGTTTGTAAATTCTTTGTGCATAAATAAATAAATAAATAAAAGCAACAGTTTTGTATCACTGGATCTATACTGGATCGTCAAGATTGGTTATGGGCGGGCCATTCGATTAGGCGGAATATCCATATCTACAAAATGAGAAGCAGTCACACGGTTGGCGGCTATTCTTAGAACAGACGAGAAGCAATCGAGATTGGTGGGCGGTATCGATAATCGTATCGAAAGGCGTATTTCTGATACAATAAATTCAGGTGGATCATAGTTGGAGCCACTAACTTAGCGTTTTTGTGATAATATCAATGGTTTTTTGAATTTACTAGCACAAGCTGCTCAGTTTGATAATTGTTACTTATTATCTTATATAGCTCGACTTCGGCAACACCCGCTTCACGTTTTTCTGCCTTTTTTACGGGATTGAAGTAACGAACGAGCATGCAGTGCACCTGATATTAAGTGGTTATTGCCGGCCAAGGACATCTGTGAGCAACTTCATAACAAACATAGGTTTAATGACGTGAATGATAGATGCGTTGCTACTCCCGAACTAAGATGATTGCCTGCTATAAAAGTCGGCAACGACACCCTTCAAACGAAACGCAAAAACCGCGTCGCTTTAGAAATAGGTGTGGCGGAGGTACCTCCCGGGTCGAATCATGTACGTCGCTCATGTATCTCTGAAATCTATACTAATGTATATAAATGAGATAGTGCTGTGTCTGTGTATATACTTTTTACTCAATTTTTCGGATTCCGATTTGCAGAGCATTATGCATGTAGGTTATTTACCTGGTTAACGTATGGGCTACCTTTGATTTGGATATTTTGCACTATTTAAAGATTATTTTCACGTCCCGTAACGAAGTACGAATATTTTGCTTAGTTATCTAATAGTCAAGCATTGCTGTATTTTTGTTTAAAGGACATTTTTGTTTGTTCCAACCTAGTTGTCAGTGATAGCATTGCACCAGTGGTCGACTTTAGGTGGAATAATAATCTTATTTGCCGACACTTGCCGTCTAATGCTGTTCATTTGCTATTTGCTATTGTTATAAAAAATGTATATGTTTAATATAGATAAGTTAATAAAAGATCCATTTTAGTTTCCGTGGGAGCTTCGGTATAAATTGCACGAGGTTAAAAAACACAAAATTCGGCAATTCAATCAATGCATTGATTGTTTTAAGAATTTTGCCGACACAAATATAAATATTAAAACCTACCAAAATCTCGCTGATTCTACAGTAGGTAAATACATAACGCAACATAATAATTGCTCCTAATCACGCTACGAACAATTGCATGTTTCAAAGCCACTTAACATCCACTAGTGTATAAGCTTGTTAGACCCCTTTCCACGCGCTCGGTAGTGAACGAGTAGTTTAGTTCTAAAACTCAATTGTACAAACTTGCACTCGTGTCTAAATTTATGTAACTCTTGATACGATGGGAGTACGTTTGCGGATGCCTTAATGGGTTCGGCCTTTGTTCCGAACTAGTTTAGATTGGCCAATTTCAGGTATTAAGCCATTGAGTTAGCAAAACTACAAAACTACCTTGCAACCGTTTGCTTGATATATATATGATGTATATTTTAAATACTCTCATTCAATTCATTCATACATATGTGCATACATAGGTCCATACATACATACATACTACTCCAGAAGGAACCGACATCATAGTAATGCTTTAAGACAATTAATCGTTAATGTAATACTACCTGCCTGTTTATCCACGGGCTTGATATTTTAGTTTGTATTATTATTAGTATTAAAAGAAACCTAACAAATGGGATTATTCTTTAAATGTAATACAATACAACAATTATTGCAAGCAACCTAGTAGATGATTAATCTTCTTTAAATAAAGTTATAGACAGCTAAAGATGATTACAAAATTTGAAAAAAAATTGTATATTCAGAGCTACCAAAGCTATTTTTTTATTCTGGGGAGGTAAAATTACCACAAAAAGAGAGGTTTTACGAGGTTTAGTTCGATCGATCTATAGTAGATGAATTGAACGTTCGATAGAACCGATATAGTTCGACTGGGGATAGTTCCCCTTTGGGGACTGGTGTCCTTTGATCACATAATCGCCTGGATGATCGTAGGCGTGGATCAATGATAAGGTCGCATTTATGATTCTCTTCAACCCATTGTTGACCCACTGCTGGGCACGGATCTTCGCTCAGAGTAAGAGAGTTTTAGGCCATAGTCTACCGCGCTGGCCTAGAGCGAATTGGTACACGCATTATGATTACGTAGGTGTAACAAAATTATCATATATGTAAATAAAGGATACTGAAATAATACATTTTTTGAAGGTGATTATGTCTCAGGTGATCAAAGGCTATCAATGACTCGCTTTTGATCACCTGGGTGATAAAAGTGGAATACACCCTTCTGAAAATAAAGCAATATTTTATTATTTACAGCAATTTGTTTTCAGATCGCCGCCGTAAATAGAGTCCAAAAGCTGATCTACATGAATGATATGCAGCAAAAAATAACAGCACTCGCGTGGATATCGTTTTTGTTTATAACCGTATTAATATTCCATATACGGACCATAGCAAAGTATATCCTGAAAAATGTGAGTATTTTCTGATTTTCTGCTCATTTTTACGTTTTGGTGTCACATTTTAGACTTATAAAAATAGGAAGTGGTAGGACGATGTAGTTTACCGGTTGGAAGAATCAATATAGTTCGCCGGGGGAGGTACCACCGCCACATCTATTTATAGCGTGAATCAGTTAAAGCGTTTTGGTGGAAGAGTAGGGTAGCCGGCTCACTTATATACATTGACCTCAGATAGAACTCCTGTTCTATACGAAGGTGCCTACAAATGTCCATGGGCGGAAGTAACCGCTTGGCATGAGATGGACAGTCTACTCGTTTGCTACTTCGGACTTATAAAAAGGACATCAGTAATCAACAAAAATCTGTAATAATTAAATTTGATGTTAGGGTAGTAACATTCTTACGTAACAGACTTAAGACACTTGCTTGGCTTATTTTTATACATTTTGTAAGGCGATTGCTTTACCAGTTAGATTAACCGGACGGCTATTTTTCTCTTAAGACCGACTCAACACAGTTATCAAAATGAATCTACAATATAGCGACAATGAAATAATGTCACATTTTTTGATAAATCGTCGTGCATTTAAAATGAAAATTGTTCAGAAGTACTATGCACGAACATTTTTAATTAATGCGCCCTTTGCGGCAAAAGCCCCACGTTTCTATTGATAAATCACTCTTAACGAGTTTTAGCTAGTTTGGAAACGGGCCGTCCGCCGCTATGGTGCAGCCTGCAGATTAAGGGCAATTACACACTAGTATCCAGCAATAAAGTTATTTCTCGTTATGTATGGGTAGCATACCTGTATATAACTCCATTTTTGAAAGAACATTGTCAATCAAATGACAGGAAAAGCTACTAAGCATTGAGTCCGCATTTTGTTCCTTAATTTTTTGTGGTCATTAAATATTTTCGCACCTTTTTTGAAGAACCCTAAGTCATCCATCCTGATCTATATAAAGATCTTAACAGATGAAAGACACAGGTGATGGGCTTCTAGGCCTTTTATTATTCTCAAATCCTATCCACCTCCTAAAAAATAAGCAAAACTTCTTCATTTGGATCCTGTCATAGATACTCATATAGACAGTGACGACTTGCCGTCAGAGGATTGCACGTCAAATAGCATAGAAAACAACAAACGTGAATAGAGCCTAATTGAACCGAATTCTTTATTTCTTTTGGGAAATATCTGTCTACTACGTCAAACTTTACGAACTCGGCCACCGCATCGCGGGCTTCCAGGTTTAATTTCCGGGCGGAACAAATATTTTTTGCGCGACCAACTTGCTGATTTTCAACGGTTTGCGCCCGAACTTTGACGTTGCATTGTGTGTGAAATGGAACATGGATTTTGTTCCGTTTGTACGAACTTAGCCCTTTGTACATATGCGTTTACCTTTTATTAGTTTTGTATGTTCCATTGAGATTTTTATTTCTGGTTAGAATATTTTTGCGTTATGGAACTATTTGTTACATGCCTTTTAGTGTGTTGAAGGGTACTGTATATAATGTTTTCTTCGATTCAATAGTTGTGATTTCAAACTGGAATAAACGAAAAAACGTCACGTTAAAGAAACAAATATAAAAATGTAGAATTGATTCGGCGAGATAGTGGTTAAAACAACTTACACAGTATTTTATGCGCTCGGTCTATAATCCATTATTATAATTATATTACATTATTATTATAATTATAACCTAAACGCTCTAAATTAGTCTTTATGGGTAGTCAAGTCATATCTTAGCCCGATTGCACAGTATGAGTAATGTATAAGATCTGTTAAACTATTTGGTTAACTATTAAGTATTTGAACGTGGTAGATCGAGCATATGACCGAGGAGATGCCACCGACATACCTTTTTCTAGCGTGAAGCAATTCCTGCGTTTCGCTGGAAGGGTTTGGTTGCAGGTACACTTTCATTTGAAGCGACCATCTTAGTCATCAGAAGTAGCGACGCTTCTTTGATTAGAACCCCTTTTCTGTTTGAAGTTGCTTAGATATTGCATGGCCGGCAGTGGCCACTTACCATCAGGTAGACTGCATGGCCTCCTGCCGGGGATTAGCCCCACCCTCCCCCCTTCTTCGCTCCCTGCCTTAGGCAGGGAGGCTTCCGGAATTATG
>DWNE01004482.1:0-15123 GCA_018249875.1 Cecropterus toxeus
ACGGTCGCGGCCGGGAGCTGTCCGCGGTGACGTCACCACCGCCGACGGTATAGACGCGAGAGCCGCGCACCAACAATCTATGTAACGAAGGCTGGGATTGGAAGATTACTAACTTTAAGAAAATTGTAGATAAATCTTAAGGATATATTTCCTTCTTAAGGATATGTTTCTCTTCGCAAAGTATGAGATATTTATCGTTAATCATACGCACATTTTGATAAATCACCCGTGCAGAAACAGAACTGCAATTGGAGGCCAAATTTCATCCCAATAATCTATTAGACCTACATCAGTTGTGTAAATATTCTCTATACACCCAAGCGTCCGGAGACTCGTCAGTCAACATCAAACGTCCTAGGCTCTTAACGTTGCGACGTTGCGACGATCCGTAAGCACTCATGATGTATCTAATTTATCCATTGGGCGCTAAAATGCCGCTTAGCTCGCATGCAAAGGGTTAAGAGCCTATTCTTCTCGGCTCCTGCTTGCCGTCGTATTATTTTAGAACCCTACAGCCGTCTCCCGGCTTAATTATTAACGGCGCATTTAATGTCTAGTGCTTCATACACGATAAAATATTTAACGCCATTTCTAAAACACAGCGCTTATCGAAAAATATCGAGATTAGTAGTATTTATTTGATTTCGGCTACTACCGAATGTAAAGCAAAGGGTAATATTTAAAAAAACTTTCCAAGTGCGAGTAGGACTCGCACATAGAGGGTTCGAAACCATTATCTATAAAAAATGGTAATAAATCATGTTTGCTGTATTGGAATCCCCTTAAATATTTATTTTATTTTAATTATTTATTTTTAAAGTAATAAATATTACTACAACTAAACAATCAGTGAATGAAGCGCCTACTTTTTACCGTTAATAATATCGAGCAAAAAATCTCATTTATTGCATGGAAGCTTCCCTTAAGTATTTATTTTATTCTTAGTAGTTCATGATACAAAGCCTGGCGACAGACGGACAGTAGAGTTTTAGTAATAGGACCTATTTTTACCCTTTGGGTATGGAACCCTAATTATAATGAGTCCAGAAATTACTATTACCATTTGTTTATACCCTTTTTGTTACGTTGTTACGAGTAACGTGCTCATTTTTTTATTTTATTTTATTTATTTATTTATTATTATTATTATTATTTCGATCGATAACCTCTTTTATACAATTTTATTGCCTAATAAACAAAAGATAGATGAGCTGTCACAGACTAATTTGAATATAGTTACGCAATCTCGTATCGTTCACTTATGTAAATATGTAAATTATATGTAAACAAACAAACTTTATATAATACTAGTGTTTTCACGCGGCTCCGCCCGCTTACACGAAAGTAACGTATGAATAAAGAGTATCCTATGCATTCATCTAGATAACTGCCTGCATGTCAAATTCCATTCAATTTTATTAGTAGTTTTTGAATTAAAGAGTAACCTAACTAACCAATTTATCCTCACAAACTTTCACCTATTAGAATAGTAGTAAGATAAGATAAGATTACCTAATCTGATAATGAAACGAAAATCGTCACTTATGTAATTTCATTCATAAAAACCTTTTTATAAAACAAACCAATCCCCAGTTGAGTATTTAATCACGCTACAATGATTTACATTGTTTTATCCTCTACTCCTCCATCGGCTTTAATTAAAACTAATTACAAGGGCCTGCCGTTTGGATATCTCCTCACGAATCTTGGGCCCCGACTAGTATCAACTGGGGGAGAAATTGGCATTTGCGACGTCTTCCCCCTTCTTCCCCTTGCGCAGATAATTAACTGCAGATAGGTACCCCATGTCACGAGGGTGCACGATCAAATTTTATACACCGCTTTTTAAAGAGCGGCGAGTGCCATGGGGACAACTGGAGCACCGCACCACTGATAGATAGGGTTGGAACAATTTGTTAGGGGGACTAGGTAAACGACCGTGATTTTATTGATTTCAAAACGTCTCCATTTCTTACCCCTCGTTTGATAAAAATGTGCAGATACCAAGCCTTTCAATACCTTTTAAGTTCGGTTTCAAGTCCTATTAATATTTAAATAGCTATTCTCAATTTAACTGCTAAACAGGATTATTGAATTGTGAAAAGCCGCACACAGCGATACATACTTTCGTATTACCTATTCAAATTCAAATTGTCCCGTCAGAATAATCTCTTTTGATAAAACACCGTGCGATACTCGTATATGCCCGATCTGCATATTTATAACATTTTGTGAAAACATGTTTTGTTTATACTCTATGGCGCGGCAATGGAAAAGTTGTGAGTACGGTTGAACGAGGCTTATTATTAGGCTGTCTACCGTTTTGGGTTCTGCAGGACAATAAAATATATCTGAATAGATGATTAATTTTAATTAGAATGAGAAAACGGTTGCGCATTTTGATCGCAATCATTATAATCATTCTGTAGTTTTGCAAAAAGTATTAAATTGTTTGTTTTTTTTTAGTTATAGCACCCAAAAATGTTAACAAAAAACTTTTTCGCTTTAAAAGAAAATACAAATGAAATGAAAATAATTCTTAAGTAATCGATATACCGTGGGGGTGTTTCTATTGGTCTATATCACTTTTATGACTAGATTATCAACATAGAAATCAGACCATTATTTACACGATACCTAACTTTATAAAAAATATGTATTAAACCACTCTCATAACGCCATTTCATTTCATAATTCAAAGTTGAACATTTAATTCGTTGAATTATATTTTATCCACACAACAAACAGAAGATTATACGTTTGTGTTGTGTTAATAATACATAATCGTAAAAAAGAAAAATCATTCTGAAATTTACGAAAAAAAATCTGTTCTATTACCCAAAAGCTAGTCTCCCTAACCATCGTTTGGTAACATAATCCATACAAGTAGATAGCCCAGACATATAAATCACGTCACTAATGCCGCAGCATCCGGCGTCGCGACGCCTCGCGAGCACCCTCCTGCTGCAGCAGGAAGAAGGGGCACCAGTCATTGAATAATTCACTGCGATTGTTTAGTGAAATATATTTGTATAAGCCTCATATGCATAATTATTGAATGATCTCATAGCTAGCCTAACATTTGTTATTTTGACGCAATTACCAGTGGCAAAATATGAAAAATTATATAATGAATAATCAGGCACAGAAAGTGTAACAAAATTCATCCTTGTGAAGTGTTTGGTCAGGGATCGGACCCGAAATACTATTCACATCAAATCCTTCGGCCACGCAGCAATAAATAGGAAGTGTTGGAAAGTATCAAAATAAATATGGCATACATTTCTTACACTTCAGTCAGGAACTAAGTAGCAAACAAGCATAATTCACGATGATTAGCCCATTATACATGAATCCCGCCTAAGTTTATAACATATGCGTTACCACCCCTGAGGATTAAGTTGGAATCTAAATACAACAGCATTACACTGACAGTACAGTTCACATTAAAGCATTGTGGACATCGCACAAAAAATGACTCTGCCCAATGTGAACTGACATTTAAAGAAAGAGTTCTTTTTTTGTATATAACTCTGCTCAATGTGAACTTACATTTATGGGAAGAGTTTTTGTATAATCTACAAGTAGCAAACGAGGAGATACTGTAGATAGGAATCCTACTCGAGGTTGACCACAGATTCGTTGCTACCCCCGAGTACTTAGTTGGAACGCCTAGTATAAGTGTGTAACTACGTTACATAACGTGAACACAGCTGCACTTAAAACTGCGGTTCAAATTCATAGAAATGTCGATATTGTAAATTTTCGATTTTCAAATATCGAAAAGTTCTACCAACTTCAGAATTTGCCTAACTGTAGGCATAAAAATGGTGATAAGCATACGATACTACTACAAAGTATTGCCTGTTGTATACTATATTACCTGTTTGTAAATTATCTTGTACCTTCTTCTTTAAACCCGTTTTGTACTTATCTTACCTATGTAGTAGTAGTATGAAATCATATACAGTATATTCTTCTAGTAGTAGATACAAATTACGTATTTAACTTAGTGAACTAAATACCTATATGTCCACTAAGTCAGATTATTTAGAGAAAGTTATGATTAATTGCGAACAGGAGCATACATACTCCTTCCAATACAATTTTACGATTCTTGCTTCGTTGCGTGGCTGGCCAACCGTTGATTGATTTAGCAAAATTGTTGATATATTGCCTGCAGTTAATGTAATTAAGTTGTATTACACTAATTAGTGTTGAAAAATGATGAAATTATGCAGCCAGGGTTAAATGACTTGAGGGTACTTGCGAAGTTTTATGAATCTTTTCATTATTGATGTAAATAAAACTGACATACATAACTAGTGTATTAACGTAAGTACTTATATTACACTATAGGCTCTATGAAGAGGTTGTATGAATATGACGAGATTTACTTTATAACTTATACACAAAAGTAATATTTAAAAAAATAACAAAATTAAATATAATTTCCAAACTGCGCATCCAACAAATACAGACGTCCATTACACCTATAATATAAGTAAGAATAAAATTCCAACAAAGCAATATTTAAACATCTGTGTATTCTTGCACAAGTGTCTCTTATGTGAAGTTCACTTAAATACTTATATCGTGAATGGAACCAGCTGATGCAAAACTTATGAGAATAAAAAGTAAGTACAATTCTCGTAGTTTTTCATTGGCGCGACGTTGTCTAGCCGCTTTTAGGATCGATAACACGGCACTGTAAATCTCTGAACTTTAATTCAATTCAGTAATTCATTAGCCTTAAAGTTATATGACGTATGATATACCTTTGTATAAAACGGACATGCAGCCCATGATTATATATAGAAAACGAACAAGGAAACATTGAAGTCATCGAAAATAACGAATTAAAACTACAACATGAATAACTTAATGTTGACTATAAGTTTGCTTCCCCACAAGTATCTATACTATCGATGAAAAATACGTGTTTCAACAGAATGTAAACGGGAATAGAAACTATGTTTATATAACATTTCCGCAATTCAGTCCACCTCATGGTCAGTGGTAACTGCAGCCCAAGGATATCTTTAAGCTACTTCATATAGGACAGGGGTTCTATCAGAAGTCACTCATGCGTTGCTACTCCCGAGAGCAAGATGTTGCCTCACATGAAAATGTAACGGCTCCCACACTGTTTCACCAAACCGTAACTCAGTTTCACACTAAAAAAATTCAATTCGACTCGAAATTCGAAAGTTCAATCAGTGAGGTGATATCACCCGATCGAACCATACTCATTCTAAATAGTAATAGGTACAGATGTAAATGTAGATACAATTTAAGCTGACGTAAACAATGCGTGATCAGGCAAATGACATAATTACGAGAGCGGGTTAAACATCAATTACAGCGACGAGCATTAAAGGCTACAATCGCTAATCACATTTGCATACATGCCACAATCGCGGCGGGGAAAACACAAATTATGCAGAGAAATTACGCAACAAAGTATAATGAAAATATCACCGTGATGCCACGCAATCGTGTGCGCCTTTACGCTACATAATATCATGCGAACGACTTTTCCCATAATTGTCTTGGCATCAGGAAACAAGCTTTTGAACACAAAACAGTTGCGTAAAACAATTCATTAAAACTGATAATCATTAATAATAGTATTTATGGTTTTTTAATCAATTTATTATTTTTTTATGTTATCAACGCTGTTATGTTACGAAGGCTTTTCCTAAATTGAACACATTTCGTGATGGAATACTTATATTCTCCTTTACTGTTTAAAGTTCAGTGATGATAATTTTTAGGCAATAAAATGAGATTATTACATTTCGTCGATAACCAAATACGTTGCCCACATTCTGTTTCTCTGGATTCCTGAACCTAACTGGCTTATTTACATTAAGATGATCACCAAATGCGTTGCCTATATTCAGTTTATCCGGATTATTTAACCGATCTGGCTTGTTGGCTTGAACATTAAGACGATAGCCAAATGCATTGCCCACATTCGGTATATCTGGATTGATTAACTGAACTGGCTTATTTACATTAGAACGATGACCGAATGCCTTACTCAAATTCGGTCTATGTAGATTCTTTAACTGAACTGGCCTGTTTACATTAAGACGATCAACAAAGGCGTTGCCGACACATGGTTTTTCTGGATTCGTTAACCGAACTGGCATGCTTACATTAAGATGATCACTGACTGCGTCGTCCACATTCAGTTTAGCTACTGGCCGCCGGCGCCCACTTCACGTTCTCAGAACAACAGTTATGATCGAACACAGCTAACCGTAACAAGTTTTACATTAATCTCTCACATAAACGGACTGCAGTCGAATATAGCTAACCGAAATGCCGTTTACATTGGTCGATGACCAAAGTCGTTTGCAGTTAAATTTAGCCTAACGAACAAAATGTAAATGCCCCATAACAAACCAACCAAATAAGGAATACCTGCTACACTTCTTATAGGAACTTGGCCATAATATATCGACGTAACATATGATACAAGTAAGCGCCGGATATCGACTACTATATAACCACTTAGTCTACGGCCATTACCACGCTTTACCCTTCCGTAATAAATCATTTCCGTAGCCCGTACGTTCTGAGGTAATACCGAATAGACAAGAAGAGCAGGAAATGTAGAAATGAGTTCGATGTCGGCACAATTTGTGGAACATTCGTCATGCCGAAGTAGTGACAGCTTAGTGGGTTGAATCTAGAGGTCTGAGGTTTGGATCTCAGGCTAGTTTCTCCGTGTTTTCGATGTTATGAACAAATTAAAATTAACTTGCTTGCTTCAATGGCGAATGAAAACCTCGCGTGGTATCGAAAATGCCAGAGCTGTAAAAAAAAAGTTTTAGAAGACGCTGAAGACGTTGTACCTATATCTATATTTAAACGCGGATCACACGCCGTAAATTACCGGTACCTGCTAAAAGCCCCTCGGAGATCGCTTGGCCACTATAATTTCTTAACGAGCAATTCGTCCTGCTCGACATTGAGCTGGAACGGCTAGACCTGAGCTAATTGCTTAATTAACACCTCCATTTCCAGACTAACACTGTAGTCATGATTATTTTACGTCAAACGAGATTCCGAGCACAGTTCTACCAGAGTAAACGCTTTTTTTAACTTTTGTTTATATTCAATTAGGTTCTTATTTTTATGCAGGATGTCTAGATGTTTCCGTAGTTATCTACGAGACCCTAAATTCCCATCAAAATTTATTGTACGTTTCTTAACATAGGCAGGCATCCAAATATGTTTAAATAGTTCTTTTTTTTTTGGAAAAAAGACGTAATAATATATAAATGGGTATAAACTTAATCCTAAAATTTAAAATCATCATGGCAGAGTCCTATAATAAGAAGTAGACTTAGCATTCAACATTAGTTTTCTTATATCCTTACTGTTCTAGTTTTATTGCTTGTGCTGTGTCCAATAAACGGAAATTTTAAAAAGTTTTAAAATACATCATAGTCAAAACTATCATTTCGTCCAG
This sequence comes from Cecropterus toxeus, assembly GCA_018249875.1. NCBI lineage: Eukaryota > Metazoa > Arthropoda > Insecta > Lepidoptera > Hesperiidae > Cecropterus > Cecropterus toxeus. Next base: position 7,487 of record DWNE01004482.1, read on the forward strand.
GTGTCATGGGTGGGTCGATTTATTTTCAAGTAACCCATCGCAGTGCAAGTTGAAAAGTCAATATTGACTCGCAAAATTGCTTTAAGCCGTTGCAGCCGATAATAGTGAGGCTTATTTGGAATGTGGACCTTACCGAGTGTGTTGAGGAGCGGAATTGCTTAGCTTGTTTGGTTGTTGGGGCGAGGTGTTGTCGCAACTCCGCGCTTATTGGCGTATCCTCGACATTTCCTTCCGCCACGGAAAGGACCGATAAGATTTACCGTTAAGTGTGCTGTCTACGTACATTTGATCAATATTTATATTTAAATATCACGGTTAATTTCTAAACCTTTTTTAGGTTTAATTTGGTAATAGTAGTCTAGAGTAAAATACTTGATTAATAGCACTATGCATTAAAGAAAACAAGTAGATAAGTGCTATTTTACGATTAAACTTCTAAATTACAAAGAAGACCATAAAAACAATATATTGAGACAACAAGCAGAAAACAGCGCCTTTGGCACCATAATATCAAAAAATGGTTTTGCTATATTTGTAATAAATACGAATTCTTCTGTGACTATACATTTATGCAAGCCATATTATTTTCTTTTTACCCGATCAAGTTAGACAAAATCACAGTTTGGGAGGGCATCCTTTTGTTTTGATGTTATGAACCGGGAACGTTCCGCTTTGTTCCCGCTGTGTACAACATTTGCCAACTCCCTCAAAGGTTTTCGTAGACACTAAATAAGGGACGTCTGAAGAACTTCTGTTTGCTTATTATAAAGAAACATTCGCGAGTGTCTCGTTTAAAAGCACCCAATAAACCTTTAGTTTCCGACTTTTCATTCATTATGAAGTAAGCAAATGCAAAAAAGAATTATTTCTATTAAGACGGAGTATAATTAATATGTCCATAAAATTCCGTAGAGTACGCTTCGAGCTTTAGAAAGGTCATGAAAGTCCGCGATAAGTATTAAATTGTATATGAAGTGAAAAGGTTATTTAATTAGATTTTTTTAATGTGTGTGTGTTCTAAAAAGTGAAAAATTTGGCAAAAGGAAGTGTAGTGACCAATGAAGTCACCCTGTTGGCGTCCCCCATTGGATGCTCTCCAAGACATTGCGTTCATGAACCCCATGAAAGTTCCACAAGCAATGCGGAAATACATAGGATATTAACCCTTCGGAAGCTTTATACGCCATTTCAACGAAATTGTTTTATCTTCGTCGTAATGACATAAGCCCATTTTGTATCAACCGACGTATTTCTTTGGCTGCTTACGAGCCAATTTCAAAATATCATTGGCTCAGAAGATCATTATTTAATTAATGTAGTCATGTTTTAATTAAAATTTTGTTGTTAGAAATCCGACTATTCCAGATTTTCCTGTTTCTCACCATTTATTCAACTTATTTGTACATAGTTACAAATATGTTAAATGTAAAGCCTCAATTGTTGTGTTATTTTATAAAAGGGGGATTTGCGCTTGCGTATGACCTTACCGTTACCACAACTATAGTAGTAGCCAAGTAGTAGTACTAGTATAGTATTAACATAAAAATTACATCCCAATTACTGTTCAGGGACATAAGCGCATCAATGATTGACCTGGGATAGGACACCAAATTATATTTGAGATGAGACTACACAAGATAAGAATACACTTAACATTAGAAATTTATTATGATAATTTTTGGGGAATTAAATATACAAATAATATAAGTCTCTATCACAATAATTACATCTTCCTTACATCGAACTTATATTTACAAAAAGCACACCGTTTAAACAGACTTTTTCCAAAAAATCATAATATCAAACTTTTTAAATGTCCAGCATCAAACGCGGGTTATGGCGCCGGCGGACTGAAGTGAAGAAAAGAAAGTATATACCGCTGACCTATATTTGTCACATGGATTTTCACGCGGCATTTAGTTAATCCACTGCGGACGACCGGCCGCTAAATTGCGATCACAAGTTGCGTGTTTATATTCCACGCTCAGTATTACCGGCGGAAGAGGAAAGTATTATTACTAAAGTTATTTTGTTCTGGGTGTATCCACGCATGTAAAATTAATGACAAAGAGTTCTTGCCACACCGAAACTTTCTTTCAGTGAAAAGCAAACTTAGCCCAGATCGTTCTGAAACTCATGCTCTATATTTCCTGTAAGAATTTCTGTGCTTAAACGGTATTTAAGTAACGAAGTTTTTTTTTATAGCCCACTTTATTACAATGAGATATAACCGTAATAATAAATAATAACTGCTGGCGGTGCTGTTACATATACCTAGATGAAATTTATATATTTATATAAAAGCTATATTGATAACTTACAATTTCTTAGAAGCATGGAAAGAATTATAACAGTACCGCTAGTCAGAAGTACTCTTTTAAGTTTTTTGTTATAAAGGTAATTTTTTCAAGAATTCATTATGTTAAGAAAAATAACAATGATCTCTTAAATAACTACAAGTACAGTTTGGAAGTTATGTCGAAGAATTTTTTACTGAATATTACTAACCTACAATCTTTAACCCAGACAGCAGACTAACAATGAAACTTGAAGCTTCAACTGCTTAATTGGCAAAGTTTTCTGCACTTTAAAAACTAGCTGAATTCTGTACCCAGAAACTTTCAAGGATTGGGATAATCTCGTTGCGCCGGTAAAAATGTACATGAGTTTACTTTTTTCAAACCGGATAAAAATATGAGGTAGTCGGTCGTGACCGTCTGCCAATTGATTGATCTTTGAAACACTTGCGTGTAAGAAGACGTCGCTATTCAGTGTGGGTGTGTGCGGGAAGGCACCGCGATACATACAGTCGCGTAGCGTAGCTGGGGGTCGACGCCCGGGGGTGTCGGGGAAGGGTCGGGGGGCGCTTTACACTTCCGCCTCGCTGCACTCATTTCCGCATAAACAGTGCCTACCTCACTGCATCAAGATGTAGGCCTACGGATCATACAGTCAAGCCATGTCATGTCCTCATTGTTACGCAACATTTTGCTTTTTTTAATTAGGTACATAATTAACTAAAATAAGTCACGGTGACTCAAGTAGAGTAATGGGGCGATAAACGCACGAATTGTGATAATTAGACTCGCTAATAAAGCAACAGAGACGCAAACGAAACAAGTGTAACAACTAATCAGCGCGAGCTAAGGTTAAAAAGAGAAACGCAATTTGAAATCCCCCTTAAAAGTTTCGAAAGCGAAGGAGTGTGGGTGAAATAAAACAAAGGCTGGCACGCGCCCGCCGCGGCACTCATGCTGAGTGCTCTGCTTTGTGGCAGCCCGGGCGATACAATGCAATACGCGATACGTACTACCTCCGCCACCGACCGAGCTTGCTGCTCGCTGCTGAAGCCGCGGGAAAGCTTATTACACGTGTCGCTATTTATTACGCGCTATTGAAACCACGGCGCCATCTAACTCATCTAATAATCATTTTTTAAATATGGCATTTAAAGTCAATCGACTGACTCAAAACACTAACTCAATAAGTACTCATTTTTAAAAAATGTCATTTATAATCGATCACTGACTCAAAACAGTTGTAACGTAACATTAAGTGGGTGCAACTCAATTTTGTTGAAGAGAAAAGTTTGCTGTCGAAAGTTTTAAATTACTTTCTAAGCTTCTTATTCAGGACTGTTTCTTACAAATTCATTGTTACATATAAACTATTAAGAATATGGACCATATATTAAAAATCAATAAACTTAGGTATATGGATAAAATTATTAAAAAAAAAATTAACACCTATACCATACTTACATACAATTATAATAACATTTAGTTACATATACTTTTATATCTTATTTTTAATCTACTTTGTTGAGTAACATGAACAATGTAGCGCTTTTCAATTGAAGTAGATAGGAAATCCTACTAGAGACGGGAAGGCTTTATTAGGTCTTTGTATTTAATATATTTTATAAGTTTATCATTGGAGCACGACTGTAATACTGCGCACATATTTCTCCAGCTGTGTTATTTACGCAACTATGTCAGAAGGATTTAATGAAAACATAAGGAATTAGAGCATAGTCCTAATAAGCAAAAGTGTAGGAGACCGAGCGCCTGTTTTATTTGAACTAGATAACAAATATCTCCGTGTGTAAAGGAGTGCTATATAAAAAGCTTTTTCGGTTTACACCGAATTTTAGCTTTGTACATACACATACATTCTATGCGCTCAACTCAAAGCGTAAATACGACACTTAACCAGCGTTACTTATAAAAGTACCAAACTGAACAGCATTTAAATTTTTGTCATAAAATAACTTTAAGCATAAAATACTTGAAGTTCTTGAACGTATACGAGAAATAAAAAAAATATATCGGAAAAGTCTTCATGAGTAATTTCACGAGTAATAAATCGCACTGCACTTAATAAGGTTTCAAAATTTATTATTTTTTTACTTTGATGTTTATTTGTTAACTGTAGGTTGCGCGCCATATTGCATATTTAACAATGCGCTCTTACCAATCGAAACGCCGTAAAATCGAAAGGGTCATAATGAGCTAAACGTAGATAATTCATTATTGGTGAAAGTTGCACAGGTAGGTACGTTTTACTGATGTGTACCTTATGAAAGTCTCAATCTCAGTCAAGATCACAAAAGGAATGGAAAGGAAGGTTTTATTTCAAAGAGACTCGATACACCAAAAAATTGTTTTTTTTTTTTATAATAAATTTAGTCGTAGCGGTCGGTGTTATTGATTATTATTGGAATAAATGAGCACATTTTTACCCGCGACGGCTTCTCCGTACAGTCTATGCGTTTGGGAAGAGAGGATTTTTGTGCAAACCAATTTTACCAGTTTTTTCCAAAACTACTAACCCGAATTAGATGCGGTTTTCAGTGATAGTTATTAAAAAATATAGTTCGTCAATACCACAGAAACAAGAGTAAATGTTTCATCTTTGCCTATTTGTCAATGCTCGTACAAACTTGTTCTTTTTAGATTCCACGATTAGTTAAAAGAAACATATGTTCACTATTAAATTGTTAACGTGAATAATAATAATTAATAGGAATGGACGCTTACGTCGCAAGCTATGTAATAAATGAGTGTATCATAAAGTTTTGTAATTCTAGCTTTCAAAGTGAAACTGCGGGACGTAGTACGACACGGTGATCCCCATATTTAATTTGTCAACAAACCGAATGCCAATCGAACATTGGTTGGTGCCGAGAAGAAACTGTATTCGGTGAAAGGCGCGCTCGAGCCGAGATCATTAGTGAGGTGAACACTAATGATCCTCTCGATACGGGCTGCGTCACTGAAGGAACAAGTCCAGTGCAATCGCCTTATATACAATGTAATGGGATATAATCTCATCACTAATCCATATTATACAATACTATTCTATTCAATGAAAATGCCTGTGCCCTCAAAGTAAGCCTCAAGTATGTACTATAATTATGTGTTTAACCTAATTTTCTACCTGTCTGTGTGTTCTGGTTAAATTGACCTTGAAACGAATACAATTTATAGTTGTTTCGCAAATTTCATACAATTTATTATATTTAGGGTTGAATAGTATCGATTTCAATTTAACGACCTTATAAATATCGATAAAGTTTTAGAACTTCTTAAACTAGAATTCTATTTCTTGTTATTTTGATTAGCTTTATAAACGTTTTACCGCGAATAATTTAAACAAAGTCCAAAAACAAAATTTAACCATATTGCGCGCCTATAAACGTACTTAGGCAACAGTTTCGAATTTCCTCGAAAATCCCGAAGAAATTCTAGTAATTTGCATTTTATTATTAACAAGTTTTCTCATAAATATAAAAGTATTAAACTGGAGTTTAATTAGTCCGTGATATTTCAACTTCTAACAGAGAGTAGGACTTTGCTAGTAGGAGTAGCTTTGGCTTTGGCGATGGCATTTCCGAGATAGATTCAAAGATGTGATATGGAAGATATGGAAGTGTAGGTATTGGAAAAATGGAGAACATCGCCTCTGAGCGGCGGTGAGGGCTTATCGAGAGACGGCGTGAAAGCGTGCGCCTCTTCTCTTGAAAGGGTGGCTTTGTGCCTGCCACTACAACCACTCCGCACCAATGAGGACACACTTCCTTTAAAATACTTATAATGAACCCCGTTCCGAACGCCTCGCCAAATTATGTAACCATTTAGTTTCATTGATTTTCTGTTCAGAAATAAGTAGAGTATGAAATTAAATACACTAAATTACAACGAACTAACGACAATAATTTTCAAGCAATATTAAATTTAAATAAATCTAAAAAAAAGGATTTTGTAAGACCCATAGAAGTGAAAGTTCTTTGATGTAATTAGAAACGAAATATGTATTTCGAAGCTAAATTAAAAAAAATATATATATGGGCTCGCACCATTACATTCTACGCTAAAGATACACTCTGATCTACTTTATCCAAATGCGCCAAATTAAGTGTAGCTTCAAAAATATTACGAGTGAGTAACGTATTGGGTAAGCCAATGTAGCCATATTTAGGACATGAACATTCTCCGTATTTTTTATTACTTACCATAGATATATACAGCTTTCACCATATAAATTCAAAAAGGGAATTGGCAACCAAAACTTATAATTGAATTACAGAAATATCTCCAGATTATTGCTGTTGCTGTTTATTTTACTCAATAAGGAAACCAAATTTCGCTTTGAACATTCGCCCTCGTAATGCCTTCGGAATTATTATCGGTTCGGCCAGGGCCCGTTTGTTTATGTTCCTCCCAAATTAATTTGCATTTCCTATTAGTTGGCGACTAGAGTTGCTTAATTTCGGTATTGCTCTTTCTTATGAAAACAGACTTACTGGTCAACTTATTTATTTAATTAATTACTTGGCGACGCTTTTGATTGTAATCATGCAGATCGTTTGTTTTTATGTAACATAAAATATGCTTGAGTAAATAGGCTTGAGTTGATAGCAGGCTAACATTAGTCTCATATAATTAGATTAATTAGAACATTGTAATAAGCACAAAAAAATAAAGATTAATATCTAGTCTTCATATACGAGATTAATATAAAGACTCGATTCGAATCGATTTCGAATAATGTTATTGGTATTATAAATATAGCTATATGGGAAAAGTACTAAGTTATTATTAATATACATGTACATATAATAAAAATGAGGTTAGCCGTGTATGTACATCTTTAATACTTATTTACCAAAAATTAAGCACAAGGCATTGAGGATAAGCAATAACAGAAATTTTATATACTTTTTCATTTTTGTTTGTCTGTGTTTGAAACCAAATCAAACCATAAGTAATGGAATATTCTTTTTAAACCAAAAATTATAAAAAAAAAATAGGGATTTGAACAACAATATTATTCGTTCAAGGTAACATTAAGATTTTATTTTATTAAAATCGATTACCTACTCTATCAAATTATTACTATTGTAATTCAAGATTAACTTTTCTAACAATTTTTTACATGGCCTGTGGTGCTAACTACAGTAGGCATTTCACAAATAGTTGAAGTTTATATAATGTCAATTATATAAACTTCAACTATTTGTGAAAAAGTAAATTTGACGTAGTGTGACGAAAGTGAAGTAAATTTGACGACCCGCGTGGCCGAGCGGTTACCATACCGATCTAACGCGCAGTGGGTCCCGGGTTCGATTCCCGGCC
>DWNE01004483.1:0-15118 GCA_018249875.1 Cecropterus toxeus
GTGTCCATGGCACCCACGACACAGGAGAAAATCCTAGTGTGGGGCTATGAGTGTAGAAAGCGTCTAAAAAAAAAAAAAATATCAATCATAAAAAGACAAATAATTTGTTCCTAATGTAACCCACGTAAGATCACTGCAGCTTACACTGTAGTACGTTCGTCCAGCCAAGGGACTCCGGGAAGGACGGCGGCATGTGTGGTTGCATGCTGTCAACACTTGAAGGCACGATGAGCTTACGTGCTCACCGGGGAAGAGCCCGAAAGGGCATCGCGCTCAAAGGACTCCGGTTATGTTCCGTTGGAGATCCCGGAGTCTTCCATGCAGCGCTAAGGACGGTTACCGGGGCGGTTTTAGTGCGGGAAAAATCCCACATAACCCAGCGTTGCTCCCACAGCGTCGGGTACCTTTTGAAGGTTTCCCTCTCGTTACAAAAAAAGATTCAACCCCAAAAAGAACTCGAGTTCTAAGAAGGTACAGCTGAGTTGCTTGTACGTCAGAGACGGAATACCATTACCACAACTTGCAAATTTACTACTAAATATGTATCACAATTTAAAACGATCACCACTTAAATATTAATACAAAAAAGGATATTTTTGTATTTCATTTATATCTTTGTCATTTTAGGTATTATTTGCGCTGAAGGAAAATTATGGAAGGACCAACGCAAATGCGTCACGAGCTGGCTCAAAAGTTACGGGATGAGTAAACATGGCGCGTCCCGGGACAAACTGGAGAAACGGATAGCTATCGGGATTGAAGAACTGTTACAAGTATTTAATTTACATTTTTCATCTTTCAAAAATAACTAACTACTAGACATTATATCAATGAAGGTATCGTGTACATAAATATATAAATGAACTCAGCGTTAGTTTAGTAAGGACTACAATACAAAACGTGTATAAAACAAAGCTTGATTGTGTTTAAATGAACCATTAATCAAAATATGGACCTGTTCCCGAAATCACTTTAATAGAAACGTCAGTTTCATACATTGTATTGTTTATAGGTGACCGAAACCATTGTCAGATATTATTTTTATTGTCAACAAAAAATGGCATTTATTCTTGAAAGTGACCTTTTGGTGGCACTGATAAATGTTAGCGAGACTTGAGCAGCAAAAACACGATCTTCGACTTTTGTTTTTTAATGTTCGGGCTCGGAAGGCGTTCGTCACCGTCATTTGCAGCCTGTTTATGAATATTACATAAATTACAATACATTCTGCTTTAGGATTTGATCAAATTTAAATTTTAGAACGTCGAAGAAACGTTTGGATCTCCGGTCGATCTAAACAAGCTGCTAAGACATTCAGTTGGCAACATTGTAAATGAAATCATATTTGGATTCAAGTATCCGCTGGAAGACAAAACTTGGCATTGGTTTATGCAAATACAGGAAGAGGGAAGTCACGAAATGGGCGTAGCCGGTGTTGTCAACTTCTTGCCATTCGTACGGTGAGTTGATTAGCCACGATCGATTAAGGAACGGTTTTTATGCTCAAGTTACTTGTTAACATTATTTTACTCTTCAGGTTTATATCACCGGCTATACAAAAGACTATAAATGTTTTGGTGCGCGGTCAAGCACAAACGCACCGACTTTATGCCAGTTTGATTAATAGACGTCGACAAATGTTGGGATTGAAGGTACCGATAGGCGCTGAGTATGCACCGCATGCTAATATTTTTAATGAACATCCAGAGGGGTTTATTAAATGCATTAAGTACAGCAAGCACGCGTTGAATAACGAAGAACACTACTTCGACCCCAAGATACTTCTTCCATCAAAGGAAGAGTGCATTCTAGACAGCTTTCTGATCGAACAAAAAAAAAGATATGAGAGTGGAGAGGAGTCCGCCAAGTACATGACAGACGAACAGTTACATTATCTTTTAGCGGATATGTTCGGAGCAGGTTTAGATACAACGACTGCTACATTCTCTTGGTTCTTCTTATATATGGCACTTTATCCTGAGGAACAGGTGAGTCTTTACTTTCTTCAGACAACTTTCATACTACAATCAGCTGCAAAAACAGCACTTTCCTTAAACACTTTCTTTGTTAATTAAAGAAATCACTGGAGTTGCTTGACGTGATACTTTTTACAGGAATTGATTCGGAAAGAAATTCTCACTACATTCCCGGATGAAAGTGAAACAGATAGTTCGAAACTGCCTCGCTTAATGGCGGCGATATGCGAAACGCAACGTATTCGCACGATTGTACCCGTAGGCGTGCCTCATGGTTGCTTACAAGTGAGTATAATTACGGTCATTCGTTTGCGTATATTGTACAGAGTTCATTGACCTTCTTTTTAGGAGACGTTCTTGGGTAAATACAAAATCCCCAAAGGAGCAATGGTGATACCACTACAGTGGGCGATACACACCGACCCTAACATTTGGGAGGATCCTGAAGAATATAAGCCGGGCCGGTTTCTGGACGTAGATGGAAACTTATTAAAGCCGCAAGAGTTCATTCCCTTTCAAACGGGTAATAATTAAGACTATTTTACTCAATTTTCTTTTTTCCTTTTAAATAATTATACAGTAATGGTTATCTATTGTTCGTAGGTAAACGTATGTGCCCAGGAGATGAGCTTGCTCGCATGTTGTCATCTAGCGTTGCGGCAGGATTATTTAGATGTATACGAATTCGTTTGGCATCTAAACCACCAACTCCAGAAGAGTTAAAAGGCATCAGCGGTATTACTTTAGCTCCACCGGAAGTATTGTATTACTGTGAGCCGGTTTAAATATTGCTATTAATTTGTTTATATATTCTTTCAAGTTTTCATAATTAGAAATTCAGTACTTATATTCTTTGAAGTTTTCATATATTAGAAATTCAATTTTATGTCTTACTTCTTAGCATTTTAAGTATAGCATTTGTAAGCATTTGTAATATGTGTACGGATTTTATATTATTAAAGGTTTTTCGTGAGAAATAAATGCATGTGCCTACTTTATTTCTTCGTAATAACAGAATGTGATCGGTAGACCCGGTATTCGTATGTTGACATTAAGCAAAGATCCATAAAGACTGAGAGATATGCAAGAGATTATATCTGGCAGGGATATTAAATGCAAAATAAAACATTATTTTTAATTCTTCATCATTTATTTTAACACTACATAAGTATTTCGTTTTAAAACACTATGCAATATTTACAAAGCTCTAGAGTAAATAATGGTAATATACCAAAGACGGTGAGTTGTAATCTAAAACATTCATTTTTACTGAAACTCCAGTAAAGAGAGCAACTTGGTTGCAACAAATTTAGTTTTGTTTTTACATAATTTATTTTTATTGTCTTTGTAGTAACAATACGTAAATACTATAGCGACAATACAGTCGCTCTTAGACTAGCTGCTGGTTTCTAAGCTACCATGGAATGTTACTAGATGGATACTCATGATAGGTACATTCGTTACAAACTATATAAACTAGATATGTATTACATGAACACGATCATACCACAATGGAATATCAATAATATTCAAACATAACGCAATAAACATGAGATCGCACTCAACAGACAACACTCTCAAGTGATACCTATTAATAAATAATGATCTAGAATTATATTATTTTGGTATAGGAAACTAGAGCTTACAATGTCGATGATCGAAACATATCGATTGAACCTGTCTCTCATCACGCATGCGATTTGTAACAATCTCAAAGATTGTAAACCTACGCATAATACTGTAATCACACACAAATAACAAATCATAATCTCAACGATGGGAATTTTCAGTACTTACTCCTTAAATAATAAGTTCGGTTTACTAAAAATTGAACACTTTATGCACAGCCTCGACCATCGCTGTTGCGATGCCGTCACTTATAAAATAGACTTAATTTAAATTGTCATCGATACGCTCTAAAACGAGTGATCATTGAATACTGGTGGGTGTTTGTGGCAATGCGAAGGGCACGGCTAGTGCGCGCCGACGTATCGCAGGTGCGGGTGATCCGGTACCGGCGCAGCTGGGGGCGACGCCGCGGGCTCGCGCGACACGAACTTTACGCGAAACGCTTGTGGAGCGATCGTAGCTCCCACCGTGCCTTCTAGCGACGGCGCGGCGTCACCTGCCACCATCTGCACGTCGAACTGGTGCATCATGCTCGCGAAGAACATGAACATCTCCATTCGCGCCAGCACGTCTCCTAAACACATGCGGCGTCCTACACCGAACGGCATGAAGAATTCCGGGCGCCTTATTTTGCCATTGTCATCAATGAATCTGCTTGGATTGAATTTGTTAGGTTCCTCCCACAGATTGGGGTCCATGTGCACACAGTTGATGAGCGGGACTACTTGGGATCCTGCTGGAATTCTGTAGCCGTTAAGATGGACGTCCCTGATAAGAAAAAAGTTAATTGTGAGAAACGTTAAGTCCAAATCTAATAATAGGTAATCGTATGTAAGATAATATTTTTTGGATTTTTTGAAAATTTGAACTGAGGTCATATGTTATACTTACTTTGTAGGAGAGTGTGTGGTGGCCAAAGGTACAATGCTTGACATGCGTAAAGTTTCCAGGATTGTAGTTTCAGTATAAGGGAGACTTGGCATGTCTTCAATAGTTGGTAAGCGGTCACGACCCACAACAGCATCAAGTTCTTCTTGTACTTTCCTTTTAACATCGGGATTTCGTAGCATAAAAACAATCATCCATAAGAGAGATGATTTAATTGTTTCCATGCCAGCGGAAAACAGATCCCCGAGTATTTGTTTCAATTGAAGTTCTGAAAAGAATTAAAAAATGTTTATTCCAAATTTCTAGCACTTGTAATTTTATTAAATGTTTTACTTATTATTTGATAATGTAACAAAATATAAAATTATTAGTTTTTGCTTACCATGATCTCTCCCTTCAAATAGTTCTCCAGCTCTGCCTTCAATCTTTGCCTTTTCGATTTCGATAAGGTAAACATCAATAAGGTCTCTAGCGTTATCAAGATCAAGGGTGTCGCGGTGTTCATCAATGAGCGTTTGATAGAAAGCAAACATTTCTTCGCGATTTTTCGCCACTCTTTCTTGAGCTTGAGCCTTGCCAGGAAGGTACTAAAAATATATTATTGGTTAGTTCTCTATATGAAACGTTTATAAATTTCAATTCACAACAGTAATATGGTTAAAATAATTACATTATAAAGTGGTATATATTCTCCGTAATGGATTTCGCCAAAGAGTCTCATGCCTTCTTCGATAAGGTGATTGAGCCGTGCAAATCGGACATCGCCATTACTGAAGCGTACTGACATGGTTATTCCGCAGATCACGTTAGATACACCCAAAGCGAGTAGCGGGTTGGCATCAATTGGCGCACCGTCCGAACGGTGTAAATTTGCCATCAGCTCGTAAACTTCGCTCTGTTGAAGATAATTATTAATTAACACTTTTATTCGTTCACTGTTTTATATTCATTATACATATTAGTAACTCAATTATGAATCTCAGAGAACTTTGTCGTTACAAACCTTAATTCTTCCCTCCATGATCTTCTTGCCATTGCCCATGTAGGTCATTCCGAACTCCCTAAGCTTTTCGTGCAGGAACCGGCGTTGGCTTTTCCAAAGGCGGCCCTCGCTGTTAATGATACCTGCATAGAAAGAGGCGGTGAGCTATTATCTACGCATGTGGGCGGCGCCGCCACCCGCGGGAGGGCCGCAGACTCGCGGGCCGCCCCGTGCGCATGTGCACAGTGCCGGTGTTATTGTTATGAACTATTGTTCAATCGAATAAGTGTAAATTAATTTTAAATGCCAAAGTTATATTTTGCTACAAATTTAATTAATCATTGAAATAATGTAGTTTCACGGTTCAACGATAGAAATTTATCTATGTCACTGATTATGCACAATACGCAAGCACAAAAATTCACTACATTTGAACAAAAAACAAGAACTTACCGAGACCATCTAAGGTATGCATGAGCGGAGTACTGGGTCGACCGGTAAATTCTTCTTTTCGGAACGCTTCTCTTATCAGTTTGTGGTCGCTAAGCACCACCGTCAGTTGATTGCCGAGTCTTGCCGAGAAGAGACCACCGTAGCTGCGAGCCAGTTCCAGGAATGTCTTGTGTCGAACCCCGAGGAAAGGCAAGTAGCCCACGACTGGAGGTCCCCACGGCCCCGGAGGCAGCTTGCGAATATCACGCACCAGGGAGATTAGCCGGGCGGCTAAGAACGCTGCGCTCGCCACCAGGATCAGAGGCAGCGTAGTACGAGAAGTACAGTAGCTCACAACTTGCCATAGCCCCCACAACAACTTAGAGTTCGTCAGTATCGTTATCATGTTTATATTTTTTCTTACTGAAACTTGTTTTTTGAAAGTGAACCCAACATAACATTAAAGCGCGGAGTGTAAATCGCGGTTGTGCGGTGTCGTGAACGCTATGATCGTATATCGCGTGGGACCGACGTCTGCGCACTGGCGCGCCGCTGGCGTGGCCTTGCGAATAAATACGCGCGGGGAGGCGCGAGCGCAGGTTCGTCCCACCGGCGCTCCTCTCTCCGCGGCTTTTCCGTCCGCGCCGGGCTGCTACGGCGCGCGTAGCACTACTGCCGTAGACCACTCTTAGTTTCAGTATTGTCCAAACTTAATAAAATGAGATAGCATTGTTTGAACTTTAGATAAATAACCTTTTACGCTAGTAGTACGCTGTGAGGCGAAATTATTAATATTCCGATATGATTGCACCGGTCGGCGTGAAGGTGGCCAGTTTGGGTGATGACCTCACTGCACTGTTGTAGATAGATTCGTTGTAGCCATTGAGCTCGATTCACGAGTTGGCGTCAAATTCGGCGAGGGGTGAGAGGGGCTATCGAGGTCGCGCGGGTGTGCATGCAGATGATAAGATTAACGAATTGCGTAAGTTGGCGCGAAGCAAGGTGACGGCAGGTCGACGACTCGCGCCTGAGAGCCTTGGGCGAAGTTCTACGCAGGCCGACCTCTAAGCGACACTTAAATATCTCTCACAAAATTTATCGCTGATCGCACTCAAATACATGAGTGTGTTGAGACTCTATTAGTGCAAATGTTCTTCCCATGTACTTGAAAGCAATTATTTTTACAAGGAAACAGGAACTTAGAAATATTACTGGAAGTGATACGAAAAAGTTTATAGACAACAGATAATATTTTTTTACTACAGATAATATTGTATAATGTAAAAAGTTCACTGACTTTTAAAATAAATACTTAAAAACTTTATACATAAAATCACCTAATTAATAACTATAACATACAAATATGGACACCAGCACGTTCGTATTACTGAATTACTTTTACTTTTAACTCAAATCCTAATTAAAATAAATGACAGTTTATAGTCTGTAAAGTCCACAATTTATGTTTTGTTTACTGCTTTTGTTACATTCATTATATTACTTACATAATGATTTATTAACTTTTTTGAACACAAAATAATATGATAACTGTACGACAATAGAACTTAATTTAAAAAGCTTGTTAAAATGTTCGTTATACATTAGTAAATTTGCTATAGATAAATTAGAAAGTAAGGCCCTTTAGCATTCGGCTGCACATACACTATCGTCACACCTATGTTATAACAATAATGTAACATGGTGCTGCATTCTGGTTTCAAGGGTAGGGTGTGGCAACTTAGGCGATTAACACTGCTCCGCACCTTGCCACAAAGAAAACGTCTCTCCGTGCGGGATAGAACATTTAGAACAGATACGTCCCACGTTTTCTAGCTATACTAGTATAATAAAGTAGTAGAGTTTGTTTGGTTGAACGCGCTAATCTCAGAAACTACTGGTTCGAACTGAAAAAATATTATTGTGTTGAATAGTAAATTTATCGTGGAAGGCTTTAGGCTATATAACACGTTATGTTTGTTTGATTTAACCGATTGTTCTCTAATAAACGCGGGTGAAACTGCGTGGCACAGCTAGTATAAAATGTACCTTTGGTGCAATGGAAAGAACGGCACTTCGTCGCGTAGCACGATGCAGTGTTATTTGACTCAGTCCTCTAGGGTAACAACGATAACGAATTATCTGTGCCCGACTTCAGATAGGATTACAAACCTTTTTGAAATTGCATAAATACCGAGAATATAAGAAATATAAGCGCTTATTATAGAGTGGGCTAAATTCTCTCTATTTTTTTACAAAAAAATACAAATAAAGTTACTTTTACGTATATATGTTTCTATACATTTAAATTGTTTCCTCGCGCACATTTATACGAAAACGATATTTAGGTACAGCAAAACTAGTAACATTTTTTAAAATATTAAAACATATAATCCAAATGCTTAAAACGACTGATTGAACTTTTTTATTTATAATAATATATTTAATTTAACTCTTTATTTGAGTTTGGTAAAAATAGTCAAGTAAGAATATTATAATTCAAATATTTTTAGAATGGTTTTTTTTTTTTTTAAACTTTTTGAAAAAAAAAAAAAAAAACCCCCCCCCCCCCCCCCCTTTTATAATAATAATAATAATATTATACAGCTTACATGACCCTGCAAACTGAGACGATTCTATTGATATGTCATATGTCACAATCCGTCAAGCCTTTTGGGCTGTAGCGTATGCCAAAGAAATGAACAGACATACATAAACTCGAAAAACATTACCCACCTTCTGGCTCGGTCGGGTAATAATAAATATTAAAATGTGTCTACCAATTTAAATACTTTTTACCCTACCTCAAATATTTCTACCTCAGCAAGTTCAACATTCCGAAATAAGGATCGAATTACGTTGCAGTCAGCAAGACTGTCAATGACCGATTCTATTGTTTTTATGTTATTTACAAACAGATTGTTATTATCAACAATTTCTTGTTATACGTTTCCTAGTAAATACATAAAGGATCATGAAGAATGACTCATAACAATTAATTATAAGTAAATACCTTTTATATCTATTTAAGACTTCAACCTAAACGACACTACTTTCTACTTGTATTATCTTCATACAATTAATAAACATCAATATACTCTACAACTCAGTCACTGTGTATATCGATACATATGTATTCACTGTGTAGTGTCTGGTATCTTCCGCTTAAGTAACTCTCCTACAGAAGGTTGACCACCTGCTTCTAGAAGCTGGTTATATCTAATGCTAAGCCAAGATGGTGTTTAAAGCTCTTAATATTCATTAGGTCACGTACAATCTTTGTATAATATACTAAAATATTCGGGAAAAACATTAAGCTTGAATTGAATTGCTTGATTGAAGAGGGTAAAATAAATGTTCGTACATTTTCTTAAGACCTAAGTCGCAGGCGGAAACCCAGATTGATCACATATTTTGCTTTATCGTTTTTAAATTCTGATACATTTTCTTTCAATAAACTGTGGGTGGCATTTTCATCTTAATTAGTACATTTAGTTCCTTCGACACGTAGCTTAAAGGCAATAAAATCGTGCAAAGGATTATTGGCACTCTATGCGGTATAAAATAAATATACTCGCAGCGGTACGTATGCACGTATAAGTTTCATAAGTATTTACATTATTTTTTTATTGTTACGAAATTATTATTATTTAATTACCTATTAATAAATTAGCTTCAAGAATTAAATATTTCTGCGAACAAAATAGTTTCGAAATAATTATTTTTACATTTAATTTGTTTGAGTTTTGAAATATCCGGCTTATTAAGTATAATATTAATTGTATTTGTTTATTAACTAATTGGTGAAGTATGCGAATGATATTCAATTTAAAATTTATTCAATTTGCAAGTATCAAAACATACCTACTCTAAATTTACATACTTGAAATTCCAAAACGTTGATTTACATCGACAACAAATTAATTCAAACACAATTCAGTATTTTGACAGAAAGAGAGGAAAATACTTAAACAATTACAACTTACAACAATAGGGTTTTTGTTCTAATTACAAACACATACTTATTGTATTTTGTGAGCAAATACATGTATTGTGAATTTGAATGTACATACGTCAATGAACAGATGTGTAGGGGGAATATTTGCGTATCCTCGTTAAAATATGCCATGACACACATTTTAAAAGGTAATATTGCCAAAATGTTTGCGGTAAGCAATTTGTAAAGGTAATTTTATACTTCATATTTTTCCATCTCCAACCTTCCACTAATTGCTTTTTACATAAATTCTAAGGGTTTTCCCCAGAACAGGGACGCTTGTTTATTATGGTTAGTATTGTTTCAGTATGGATTAATTATTGTATTAATGTCTTTTTAATTTTGTGGAATATATTTTTAATTTTGTTTAAATTCTTAGCCAACCATTAATCGTAAAACGTCACAAATGACCGTCCATTACCAAAAAGTGCAATGTCTACATAACTGTACTTTAATCAATAACAGTCGTTGCAATTTTTTTACATGTTTCCTCAAATATTCCAAGGCAATTTACATAAACGAACAACCTGCTCATAGACGCAGGTTGCTAACCACTTACAAAAGTGCACAATTGACATGAAAAAGTGAAATTAGTCAAAACGCGTGAGTGTTCCACTTATTGACAGAATACCTACGCGTGTACGTGATCTCGATTGCGAAAAGCGATTCATCATCACTTGTTTGAACGGCGCCGGTGCGTCGAGCGAGAAGTCACAACAAATCTGCCGGTACGGGGTAAACAGGGGCGAAACGGCAAACATCCAACTTGAGCAATATTATTTTATTTATCGGCCATAAATGTTTGCGACTAGGAAAAACAGGGAAAGAAAACATTTCGTGAAGAATATCTCAGTACGCTTCGAAGTATCAGACGTAAAACAGAAACGTACTATTTGTAACTCGCGTAAATGCCTAAGCAATTAAGATTAATTTAGTATTTTATTTTTATTTTTATGTCGTTTAATTTGAATTGCACAAAAAAAAACTATCAGTATTCTTTTTTTTTTAATTATTTAAGTACTTATTTATTTGTCTTCAATGTTTTTATTTTTCTCTTATGTTGAAGATACTACCCAAAAACATGCTTGATAAAACTTGTTCAAATATCATGTAATTTAAGGACTATTTTAAATTAACTATCAAATTAATAATCAATAAATGGCAATAAATAATGCGCATCATGACGCAAACAAAATTGCTTAAATATAACGTATTAAGGCAAGACTGAATACAAAACATAATAGTAGAGTCTCAAAGTGCAATTGTGAAACATTAACTCCATTTAATACTTAGTAAGATCATTAATCATAAGTTACTTAAAGCGCCGTTCACAGTATAGTTATGACTAATAACATGCTCTAAAGATAAATTATTTACGGAAGTTGGAAATAATTATAGACAGAGAAGTTAATTGATATTGTATTCAAAATTATAATAATATCATTAATTACGTTCATAGTGATTGATTTTTTAATAACGTAAGTTAGTTAGTAAATAAAGTTATTTTTTTTTAATTCGGGACTGCCATATAAAATTAATAATTGTATTGAGGTATAAAATCCATATTTTTATTTATAGACCTGATGTGACCAGATGTGAATCACAGTTAAAAAAAAACTATAAATGTAATATATATATTTTTTTACTATAATCCATAAACCTATTTTAGTGAAGAAAGAGGTTAGTTATATTATTTAGAAAAATTTATAATTATTCTATTATGAACCTACTTTTATGTCATTTATCTATCAATTATTGCATTGTTGTTACACTGATGAACTTGGGTTTCCTCTAAAATTGTGAAGATTTTTAGCCCAAAATATGCTGAAAAGTGTACATTTTAAACTTCACAAACTTTTAAAATAATACGATATATTTAATACATCATTATTGCCCTGCTTCACCCTATTAAAGAACCAATTTTGCTTGTATACACTTCCAAAGAATTGTCTAACGTACAATTTTTCGCTGAAGTCGACTAATCTTAAAATTAGGCAACACTTTCCAATACACAATACAATGCTACTTCTGATATTGATTACGTTTTAATATTATTAACCGGTTTTTATACTGAGAATTATTTAAGATTTCTCATTATTTTATTGTTATTGGAACTTGTTTCTATGGGCGTTTTATGCACTTGTTGTTGCATACTCGAATGAGTCACTGCACTCTCTATATATTTTTACTAGACATTTCTTGCAACTAGACGTTTTTGCCCTATTATCTCATTACTTTATTGTTTATTTTGTGTTTTTAGTCAGCTTTGTTGTCATAAGTTCTTTCACTACCAGCAATTCACGCTAAAAGAGAACTAAAATGCAATACGAATGGCTGAAATTACATTTAGTATACAAGCGTTCGGCTGTTACTCCAATCGACAATTAAGCAGCAATGTTGAATTTGTAACATATCGCATGCTCAATGGAACACTGACTCATTAAGAGATAAGTTAAAATTTAGTTACTTACAGATACAGGCTTCTATTAGCCCCATTTATCGTCTGCTATTTGAATTACGTTGTTATTACGATTTATTGGCGGCCCTAACGTTAATTTATTGTGAATTTAATTCATCAACAAGTACGAAAAAGTCTCATTGCAAGATCTTCCTTTGCGATATCCCAAAAATCGTCTTTTTTAATTAAGTCTGTATTCCAATGAGCATGCGATATGGTTTTTGCATTCGCGATGTCCACAAGAGACCTAATCCCACTGATAGGTCATATGGAAGTTATGATCAAGATATTCACAGCTAAACGTATATGAGCATTACATTCCAAATAAAAAGACGAAAGACATGAGGCATAGTTTTTAGCGCAAGAATTTCTTTCGGAATTGTTTGAACGTCGAATTTATTTGAAATATAAATGTAACATGCAACATTTGCATTTAAAAAAAGGTTAAACATGTAGAATACCACGTAATTGATTGATAAACCAAATATGAAAATCTGAAGACGTTTGGAGTCTTCCACATGTTTTATTTTGAGAAGTGTGGAATAGACTATGTGCGTAAGGGGCGAAATTCGATTGACACCATTGACACCCGAGACGCCCTGTAGATTTTAATGATAAGAGAAAACTATGACGTATAGAGTAACAGGTTCTTAGTTTTGTTTGAAGTATCTATCACAATCAGAAACATTAGGCACAATCATCATTAGGTAAAACGTACCGTTTTATTTTTAATATACTTACAACAATGTATTAAGAACTCAAAGCGACTTGTTTGATAGCGACACTATGTCCTCTCAGATCGGAGACACTTCATTACCACCCGTAGGAGACCCGGGGTCTTATTATGTTGCCTTTAGTCTTACTATAGCGTCAGATAACAAGCTCACTGACGTCACCAGTTAACTAATGAAATGTCTAATGAAAACCGGATCAATGAAGAATTCAGTGCGCCAATTTATATGGACATGTATCAAAAATTATAAATTAAAGTAACATAGAAGTGTGTCCTATATGAAGTACGTTCAGAAAGACAAAAGCATAGATTTAAATGAGAAATTAAATTGCATTATTATTTCGCTGTGTCTTGCCGGGGATCGAATCCGAAAGGATTCAATAAACTTGGAATCTATAACGAAATGCATGTTAGATTCTGTAATATGCATTGTTAATCATAAAAAGAAATAATACTACGTTATCATTGTCTTATATTCTTATAACATCAAAGCGTGAGTGGAGAATTGCCAATTTCAGTAAAACTAATCAAAAGTTTGAACTAACCGAAACTTTCGTGTTGGAGCTTAAATGCTCTTGGCACCTAAAAGTGTTTGAACATTGATTTTGAACTAATCGTGACTTGAAGTAACATCTGGCTTAATGTTTACACAACCTATACTTTTAACATTTTGCGAGTATGATACGCAATATATTTTTGTGTATTCGTTATAACGGTAATTTAATGAAAACTTTTGCCGAAAAATTACGATAATCATAATTATAAAATTAAAGACCTTGTGATATGTGTTTATTTTTAGATATTTTTGAAGTGCGAAGGGCTTACTCGCTATAGAAATTTTAGAAATAGTTATTTATTTCCTAAAAAAGGTTTTATTAAACTTATCAAAAAAACAAGTAGCTGCTTTATTTTTTGTTTGTCTGTACATGATAAATTGATAGATACACGATGATGAGTCGAACCGATTTCCATGGGGTAGGAGTTTTGTCGGGTACAAAATATATTATCACATCATTACATGTAGATTTGGCCACTACGCTAGTTGATAAGACAGGTAATTCGTATATAGCCGAAGTTAGGTATGTATGGGAGAACGTTTCTATACTTTGTTATCTTCAAGAATGCATAAAGTACATAAATGTCAATTTGGCAATCAGCTACACTAAATACTTAATCTGCTAATAGCATTAATGGGGTTAAATGGCAATCTCTCAGAAGTCTCATAGATAAAACTGAGTTTATTAGTAGACAAACTCAATTAATCTAAACATTGGATTGAATATAATATCGGTATTATTTAATATAAAGAAAAACATAATGTTTTATTTTTTATTCATGTCACGGACATAATTATCAACTTGTCCGTGACATGCGTGTCTTGCGTTTAAATTTGATTATTATAAAATTAATCAGAAAAAATAATCAGTGACCTTCAATGTGCTAAAAGTAGGTGACACATTTTGCACTACCTCAACAAGCTGCAAATAACTTATTGATAACCGAGGGCCCTACAATCATCTCACCCTATCTATTTTAAACTTGTTTTATTTCAGTAAAAATTATCGCTTGCAGAACAATTATTTTAACAATAATAATTTATATCATAAATCAGAACATATTGTTGTAAATGTACATTCTTATTAAGTGCTCTGAAGAGCTACTGCCCAATGCACCTCTATTCATGGTTTTAAGTAACCCGGTTAACCCTATTTGTTTTTAATAATGAGTAACTAACATATTCACAAATTTATATAAACTAAAAATCCCATCCAATTCAATACTTTCAATCAATAGTTTGGTTATTGGGGTATATGGGGTTGATCTTATCCAGGAAGACGCTCATATCTATTTCCTGGATCCGTAGTCATCTCCTACGATATCTACGGGAAAAGAGCAATCGATCGATTAAGTATCATGTATTCAATGTGATATACCTACTTATGTAATCGTCTCGTCAACCCATTGTTGTCCCACTGCTGGGCACGGGTCTTCTCTCAGAGTGAGAGAGTTTTAGGCCATAGTCCAC